>PNEQ01004224.1:0-47885 GCA_003012365.1 Medauroidea extradentata
GACAAACTTAAGACTGCTTTTCGCATGGACAGCTATAGCTACTTATCCTTCTGCAGAATAAGTTCAACTAGCCGCTTGGACATTCTAACACTTGATGACTGAAGTACCAATCTTGTGTACAAAGAGGTTTTTCAATAAAAGTAAATATTATCAGTTACGAATAATACTCGCGAGCAAAGCCGCGGGGGACTGCTAGTTATTAAATAAATGTAGAGTGCTTTTATAGTGCGGTCTGAAAACGGAAAGTAGGCCAACGTAAGAAATATTTTATTTCAAAATGTAATATGTTGTGTTGTATGTAAAATAAACGTCAGCTGAATATCAAAGTTTTTGTGAAGCACAATAGAAAAAAACAACAAATAGCGACGCATTCAGCTAGCGTAATCTCCTACGTCGCAATCAAATGTACACAATTTCAGCGTCGGAAATTGTATCTAATAGAAATACTTCACTTGGGAAAATAGTTTACTGAAAATGTTGAAACAAACTGTTGTCGATTATTAGTTTTGTTATATAGGATGGGAGAAGCTTGTACTTTCCAATAAGGCATTTAGCATTGATCTATGCACCAAGTTATCTTATAAGAGCGCTGCCTACCACATGCTTAAATGGCGTCGCAGTGTGTTCGTAAATACGTTATTTTTTACTAAACTGTTCCACACGTGCTCATTATGTCAATGTACGAAAAGAAAATAAACTTCAAACGATGACGGAAAGAGCAATTAAATATTCGATATTTCAGCGTCAGAGATTGTTATTCAGAAATACTGTACGTTGTCGAAGAAAAATTTTCGGCCAAAAATTTGCCAAAAGCTATTGTCTATGATTGCTGTTTTTTATGTATGCAAATTGGCTTGAGAAGCCTGCAATTTAAAATTGATATTTTCAGCTTTGAATTAGGCGTCATTCCCTCTTAAGGAAATGTAAATATGGCACTAGGAGGGGTACCCAAAGGTCGGATATAACACACCTGATATATTGAGGCATGAGTATTTCGCGCATTCATCAGGCAGCAGTCTAGACTTCACAGATCTATACACGCAATTGGCCAAAGTCGAGTATTCATTGACTTCTAGCCGTACAAGCTGGTAGCGCTTGACATCACCATCAATTGTTTGTCGTCAAGTGTGTATCAAAACAGCTGTCATCAAATCGCAGAAATGTCAGTGAAGTATACATTCTTGACGTTCACCCTGACGTAGAATCAATACGCGACATAATCGTGCCTCTACTGATACCACATACGTCTGGACCGGGCACTCGTGGAAATGTGCCGAATACTGATGGATAACATCAAATGAGGCCCTACGTTGGTGAAGCGACGCGATAAGTGGGGGAAACTGGAGTATCCAATCAAATCCCGCCGACTAACGACTTAATGGACGACTTGAAGTACACGCCACCTGACGTCACCGCAGGGGAAAAGTACTGTGGGAAACAAAGCTTGTTTACAAACATGCTGATTTGTTAGTTGGCAATTGCAGAAAACAAAATTGTTGCGCATTCATAGATTTGCACGCAAGGGTAAAAAATAGTAGTTTCTACTTCATGGTTAAGATATGCAAATACATAAGATTAATGTTTACCTGAAAAAAAAACGCAAATTCCAAACAAATAATCAATTTTATTGACGTACATCTCATCCGGGACATTTGACGCCAAACAGCTAAATGAAGGTTTTGTTCGGCTGCGGTATCCATGGAGATAGGAATTGTTTCCCACACCTGATTGAAGCTCCGCCTCGTATCAAGTCGTCCCTTCACAAAGTTTCCTACGTACGAAAAATCATGATCGACCCCGCCGGGAACCGACCTTGGATAGCCGTGGTAGGAGGCGAGTGGTTCGACAACACTTGCGCAGCCCCTTCATGAACACTATTTTTTCTAGCGGCACTCAATTTTTTTATAAGTTTTCTTGTACAACATAGGATATATTTTGTTTAGTATACCTTCAGTTAATTTTCACAGCTACTTATTGGCAATTAGTGTGCCACAGTGCAAGCCAAAATTTACAGTACATAAGGTAGAATGTGCCTTTTAGGTTTATATAGAACTAAAAATGTCGACTGACGTAGCACAGAACATCCAACAACAATTTAAAAGCAGTGTCTCAGAAGTATCATATTTTGCTAAAGTTATGCGAAACACAGTACGTAGCAGCTAACAGTAGAAACGTGCCGCATTTTTTCATACGTGGAACTCGAGTGAGATTCTTAGAATTTATTCCGTATCGACGCATGTTGCAATCTGTGAACTGCTCTAACGTGAGTAACGTTTTCTGGGAACCATGACGTGAGCAGAGATAGAGTTGCATGATAAATTATATTCAGTGCAGCTCAGTCACCTGGCTGCCGTCGACTTTTTTTTTTTTTTCCATCTCGATTCGGTCTACGTTTGCTGTGTGATCTTTAATGAGTTTTTTTTTTTTTGTTTTTAATATGTTTTGAGAACTACGAACAATCAAGTATTATCACGCCCAAAAATAGTCAAAACACTTAGGCCTACTCGTAAATTTCTCTCCGCGTTTTTATTCCTACAGCAGTACTTTCCTTTTCTGAATGCAGCAGACGTTACCCATGAAGCGTTGAGTAAGAGTGAGATTTTGGTCAGCGCTGAGGAGGGGTGACATGAGGTGAGTATGGAGCAGCGTCGGAATGAAGGGGCGGGGGAAACGGGCGATCAGCGGCATCATCCGGCACATTCCCACATGCCAAAATCCGGGGACCGACCCCGCCGGAAATCGAACCCGGATCACCTTGGTGGATGAAGCGTTGATTTTTAATAAAATAATTATTGACATACCTGGGCAGTCACAAGCAATACTTGTTAAATTTTTTTCGAAGATAAATGTTGATTTACAGAGAATAATTTCAGATTTTGCGCGCCCCAATAAAAAATTACAAAACATTACCTCTGTACTTTATTGATCAATTATGACTAAAGATTGAATGGACTGTTTGAATGTAAATATGGAAAAACTACAAAACAACAACCCTATATAATGATATTAGCCAACTTACAGCAGTCAGCATTGGATAATATAATTACAGGTTGCCTGGTGGTGTTTTTACACACAGAAGAAAAAAATTGCAGGTGAAATTCCTGCACGACAAACGCCCTACTGCAGACTTAGCACGTCTACAAAATCTTAACTATCAGCATATTCTTGTTTCTCTGCCGAATCCTGACTTTGATTATATCAGTGCCCCATTAGCCGCTGTTGTAACTTTCCGTATACTTTAAGGAGGGCGTAAATGGATGTGAATTTCAAGTTGAATTTAAGTACTATGCAGGACTTTTCTAAATACATTCTTGCTGGCTGTATAAATTAAAAATAATTAATTATTTTAAGTTATATACTTGAAGCATTGTGAATAACTTTTTCAATTTTTTTTCGAAGATAAATGTTGATTTACAGAGAATAATTTCAGATTTTGCGTGCCCCAATATAAAATTACAAAACATTACTACTGTACTTTATTGATCAATTATGACTCAAAAAAATATTCGTCCTTTATTTACCCTCGATTAATTTGCATTACTGACAAATTTTCCTCTTCCCAGTTTAAAAAGAAAACATATTTACTATTGTTGTTGTTCCACTCTCAGTACAAAAAAAAAAAAAACTCTCCAAACCCCCTCCCATAAATATACATGTAGGCCTACATGCATAAGGTTACACGTAACCTTCTGCGAAAATAAGGGTTACTATTACTATATAAAAAATATTCACATAGTATCCGCTGAAAGTAGTAAACCTACTACAGGTGCTGATAACTGATTTTGAATTTTTAGAACCTCATTAACTTAACTATTAAAGTGTTTCGTCGGCTCTCAAGACCTCATTGTTAAGGACTTGTTCCTTATTTTGTTTTCAGACTGGTGACAATAACTCCAATATTTGTTAACCAAAAGCTTTGAAAAATTTGGAGACAATGTGCAGTCACACGATGCACAATACTGTGGATGCGTTTTTTTTTTAATGTACCATTCGGGCTGTAAAAAAAATATTTTGCTTTATTTTGGCTTATTTTAACGACAAAAACGTTGTACTATGGGTGACGAAATCTAAAAAAAACCGTTCAGTACATTGTTACAAAAAATGTTAGCTACAAATTATGACATATTATTGTCAGAAAAGTAGAGCAAAATTTTTATATGAGTGTTAAGTAGCAATAAAAAATATTTCCGAAATCACGGCAAAACTAAGGAACAAACCCTCTCACCTCACTTCCGAGAGGATTTTTGCTTTTAGTTGCATCGATTGTCATGGAATCAACGGCTAGCAGTAATTTCGGCAGTCGCTTGTTTGTTTGGAAGTGACTGTGGCTGGAGCGTACTTGAGAACGTAACCGGCGCGGAGTAGAGTGTAGTATTTGTAAGCTGAATGGCGGATCGAATCGTATCTGGAACGAAGCCGTGCCGTCCTTGACCTACGGACGGACACCCCACGTGACGTAAGCCCGAATAAATGAACCGTGTGTAAAGATTCGATTAACTGCTCTCGCGCGCCGTTCGTATTACTATTCCGAGCAGTGGCGGTCGCGTGGGCTTGTTCGTGCTGTATCTACCGCACGTGTGACAATAGCAGCGCGTCGTCAGAAACTACGTGTGAGTGGCCGCAGAGCTTCGAGAAGCTGCGACAGATGTTGTGCACCTCACCACTCAGGGCCGTGTCTGCTACGATCGTGAAAGAAACCTTTAACAATCCTGATTTTATTCGGAAACTATTCAACGTGTTGTCGTGCGGATAGGCTACGAAAAGCATCTAGGCCTTACACACTACATCGTTTCTAACAAGTATTATTATTAGTATTATTTTTTAGCGAAAATGCGGACTTGAGACATTTTACAGCGATTTTTATGTATAGGCTGTTCAGGATAAATTGAACACCAATCACAGTTATCTGTGAGCCATTATGCCTACATCTTAACTACTACAAATATGAAAACTTCCGTGCAACTGAACACTACTGTAAACATTTCTCAACTCTCAACACTTCATTTCTATAGCTAAGTTATGTTTTTTTTTTTATTTTTTATTATTTAATAAGTGTTGGCAAGTGCTCACTTTAAACAGAACAGTCTATTAGAGAGTTCATTTTCAGGAGCCCCTGAGTCTGTAGAGCGAACCTTCATCTTTCGTTGCCTAAGAGATAGTGTCGCTGAAAGACCCAATGTAGAAACGGTTCGTCGAAAAACTTGCACTCTAGTTCAGCGCCTAACTCGTTCGGGCGATGCGGCATTTGATGCGCACTTAAAGTCGACCTTATAGCTCAGTTATTTCAGATCCTCTAATGCTCAGGAAGGCGGCGGAAGGATGAGAATGTAACACACCGAAGAAAGAGGAAAAGGATAGTAACTACAGTATAATAGCGAGGTCCTATGTTGTAACTAGATAACTAAAAATTTATGGCCTCTAAGTAATGTAGCCCATTGTTGGGACAATAAACATTAAATGGTACACTAGGTTACGTTTACTGGATATAGGCCTATCAAATTACTGACTGCCAGCTTCCAAATTAGATAGCGAATAAATCTAGTTTATATTTAGTGTTATTAGTAGGTTATTGTAATACGGTTACCATAATATTGAACTACGATATGCTTTCTGGCTACGATTTGTTCTTCGTTCTTCAAACAATGGCGGCATTTTTTAAAGGTTATTTTAAATGGCTACATTAAAGGGAGTTATGGCCCATCGCCATCTTGGGTTCGACGTAGAATACTAATTGGTAGATAGTGTAGATACATAATAATTTCATTAACTTCTCTTGTGAGATAGTGGAAAGGTTTATCTTTAAAATTCACTTATTACAGCAGTTATAATAGCAACATTAATAAAAGGATCCGTGTAGGCAGAATTAGAAAATAATTTTTCCTGCCATACCTTAGAGTTATCGCGTAAACAGAGATAAGTATAAACATGCTAAATTGTATTCAGCGGTGTTCAGTCATTGTTAATTATATTACTATCGGGCAGAAGCAGTTTTCTGCAAGTACTGAGAAGAGGAGAGTATAGCTACAGGAATAAAATTGTAGGAAAATGTTTAGATGTGTTCAAAAGTGAAAATAGTTATTCGTAGTTTTTAAGGTATTTTTAAAAAGTCCTAAAATACCCTACAGCAAGGTTTGCTTTATCGTGACAAATAAAAAGTCAGTGGTGGCACACATGTAGGTTCAACGTATACTAAATCTTAGTTAATTAGCATGTAAAAAGCCTTAACTTTGCACTCGCAAGGACTTGGGGGGGGGGGGGTCGCAGGGCTGTTAATATCTCACCAGAAACGCATTATGCCAACGTGTTTGCTCAGAAAATTGACAAAAACTATTTTCTACCATTTATATTTGTTTTCTGTGTTGATTTTCCAATTCAAGCAAATCTCATTAAACGTTGTTGGCTTTACTCTTTACAGCATCAGTTTTCTTTTGGGTTTAGGATCATCTTTCTACAAAACAAATGCTGGTTATTTGTAGTGTATTTTATTTAATTGTCTAGTTTCGTCGACAGATTTCGGTTTTTACGACATTTTTATTAACTCAGTTTCTGTTTGATTAATCGGTACAAATTTCAGTTGTTTAAAGTCGATTGCAAACCAGTGGCGTCATTTAGGGAGGCAGGGGAGTGGGCAAATGCCCCCGCCTTGGATTTATAATTTTAAGTGTATAAAATTAATTTTTTGTATTTTGTTATTTAAATAATGCTAACTTAAGCACATAAAACTGAAATTTTATTCTTAAAGTTTCTAATTTATGCATGCTTAATTAATAAAAAAGATGCAACAGTTTAACAAGGTCACTGTCACCGAAAAAAAAAAATCTTGCTCCCTACCCCCCAAGAAAAACCTTAAATGATGCCCCAGTTGCAAACTCTCTGTGCAGCAGATAATAGTAAGAAGTGTGGAGTTTAGCTGTAGCTGAGAAACCTCGTGTAACAGTTCATATAATTTGCTGTGCGATGAAATTGTTAGTTTTTAATGTGAACTATTAATGCATCAGTTATCTATCGCGCATGCGTCCCGCGTTCTTGGTTTATTAATAAAATTATTTAAATATTTTTCTGATCGTATTAGTTTTGTGGCCTTATTTTGTTGGGTCGTAAGGGCGCCTTAATAAGGGCGCGGTCTACCGCAATTTTCATCATCATTATTTTATTTTGTATTTGTACCAGATATTTTTTTCTTATTGTAGACCGAAATGTGACTAAATTTGGTTCTTATAAAATTTTTTTTATCTCTTATAGTTTTCGCGTAATGGCTTGTCAAAGCCGTATTTTGCATGTTTCCGTTTTAACGACTACACTAAAACCAACTGATATACCAAACTAAAAAAAATCACAGTGGATAAAGACACTGCAGGCTACAATGACATGCTCATAAAATTAAAGAATAAATATTATTTGAATTTTAAAAAAATGTTGAAACTAAAAATACAAAATTAAAATATTCAATTTTTTTTAAGTACAAATAATTTTTATTCTTCAATTTTATTAGCATGTCATTGTAGCCTGCAATGTCTTCATCCACTGCGATTTTTTTGAGTTTGTTATATCAGTTGGTTTTAGTGTAGTCGTTAAAACGGAAACATGCAGAATATGACTTTAACATGCCATTACGCGAAAACTATGAGAGATAAAAAATTTTCATGAGAGCCAAATTTAGTCACATTTTGTGTCTAAAATAAGAAAAAATATATGGTACAAATAATAAATAAAATAATGGTGATGGAAATTGTGGTAGACCGTGCCCTTAAGGGTAAGTAATAATGTGATATGGCATTCCATTGACGTCATCTTGTTCGCAGCCGTAGCTCGCTAATCACAGCTCGAGCTTGCGAAGACGGAAATTTTTGCTAATTTCTGCTGAATCGTTATCTGGCTTATCGAGTCGTACTTGATCCCGAACTTGTGATAATCGCACGAGAGATAAACGTACACGTATATAATAGTTTCGTAACATTCATGCCTGGTGTAATTGTTAAGGAATTTCTGATGATTAAAATGAACGGACGGAGTTGTTCTGGGAATCTGTACGTCATCGTTGACGAACAGGCGACAAGTCCACTGATTACAGTTCAGGTATATAACAGTTAAGGGTCTTTTTCACCAAGCTTGTGGTCACGGAGCTTAACAGGACATAGTACATAATTTATCGCTAATCGCTTAAGTTTAAAATTGTAGGTTTCTCGAACGCAATTTGCAAAAATAAAAAGAGAGCAACTTTGGGCAATAGGTTTTACTAACTTTCTGAGTAAAAATAGTTCTCGAATATTTCTGAACAATCGTTGACGCCGAAATCGTGTAACTTAGATCTAATTGCGATGCAACAGATTACACGAATGCATCATTCTGGGTAAATGTTTACTCATAAAGTTGGCTAATATCATTATCTAGGGTTGTTATTTCATTGTTTCTCTACGCCGACTTTCAAAAACGCCTAGATTTATAATGGTGTTTTTAGCGTTTATTTATCTAACACACACTCTTAAATGAGGAATCGGTGGTCAAATAAACTACTTCGCAGTAGATCAAAGAAGACAATTATTTCTAGCTAATAATATTCCAAGTGATTTTTGTGGAAGAATACCAGATGTGAAAGACAGTATTTATTATTTAAATTATTTTATATTTCAGGAAAGAAAATTAGCATCGTATTTGAATGTGTGCATATTTTTTTTTCTCATTATTTGTTAAGAAATTTTCTGTAACATGCTTTTGATTTAACAGAGATAACTTTAAAATGTTTTCTCCAGGAATGTATTTCATTTAACATTGTTTCCCCATTTAAGAATCGTGGCATGTACATAAGGCTTTATTTAACAGCATTCCTCCACTACTAGCTTTTCATAAGACGCATTGACATGTTTGGGCTTTCGTACTTTAAGTAACAGTCTACAGTCCGTTTTACATTATCTGTTATAAATCGCCTTTTCTTATTTTCAAATTTTTAAGATGGTAAAAAATAGCTGTATTTCGTTCTACTAATTTCCTTTGAGAATAATTTTCTTTATTTTTAGCAAACGTAATATGTTGTAACATAAACAAAACTTACGTTAAAATATACTGCAACTTAGGTCACCCTAAAAAGATTTCCATTAAACTTTTTCTATAGTAACATGATTCCGTATTACATTTACTATATACACCTAATAACAATTTGTTTTCACACCAAAGAAACGTTGCAGTTGTTCACATAAACAATTTTTTTTTTAGTTTCCGCATAAAAATTAGTGTTTGAGGCTAAGACAATTGTTTTATTTTGAGTGTTTACTACTTTCCATTTATTGGTGTCTGTTCAGGTGACGCATTTCGGGATGTTTATTTTAACTACTTTGAAAAATGGAATTGTTTTTGGTGCACGGAATCGTCTAGAACGTTATCCTCGATTCCTCACTTTGCAGATTAATAATAAAATAGTTGTGGTTACAGGTCAGAGCACTGTCGAAATAATTCTTTAAGATACCTCGTAGGCTACATCACAGCATATCGATGTTGTTGAACTACAACCTCGTATGTCAGGGCAGGCAAAAGCACTTTTAAAAACCTAGTAATCACAATATATCACGTAATAACAAGCAAGAACATACATTAACATTATATAACACGCATATTAATATATAGGTATAACAGTGACAAGAAACTTTGCTGTATGCGGGAAATTGCAGTGTTTCGACATACGAGGTTGCAGTTCAACATCGCCGATATATTTTCTAACCGTAAATACTGTCGAGAATAATCTGAGAACGGTTGGCAATGAATGGAGTAAAACATGTATTTTACTTTTTTAATTCAGTGCTAACATCAGTGGTTCGTAATTATTGTAGGGGTTGTGATGTTCTTTAATAGTTAAATATTTTTGTTTACAGTTTCCTTGCGGTGCTTGTCGCCTCTTCGACACACGTAAACTACTCGCGAGATTTAGGACGTCATTATTTAAATCTGGCAGATGGTTACACATTGAGGGGAAAGCTAAACTCTGCTGGACTTTAGAAAATCTCACAGCGTGGAGGGCCTGCCGTTACTTATGTGAATGTAAATGTTCTCATATTTAATAATAAATTCTGTAGCACATTAAGAGAACTCATAAAATATTTCTCACTACAAATCGTAGTTCATTAAAGTCATGTTAACTCAACCCAAAATATTTATAACAACCAAACAAACACTAGTCTACCACAGTAGTTTCAGAAACAATTTTATTTGCATTTTTGACAAATTCCAACTCTGCACGCTTGTTACGAACATGGTGTCGTACCCCCCAGAATGACGTAAAACAGTTTTTTTTTTTTTTTTTTTTTTTTTTTTTAGATTACCGTACACGGCGAAATACCGACCAAATTAAAAATAAAAACGTTGGAAGACGCGTTGTACTTCAAACTGTACTTTACGCAAACAAAATGTTAGCCTACTGCCATTGCACAAGGGCCATCGTCTATCACGCGCTTCAAATGCACTGCAGTGTTTTCTTAAATACGTTTTTTTACGGAAGTATACATTATGTGCCCATTATGGCAATGTACGAGAAGAAAACGCACTTCGAGCAGAAACGGAATGTCATTGTTAAGATACCATTGACATTGGAAACAGTTTCTAAGCCCTCCGACATGATTAAAGCGTTATTTTCAGGCTTGTCTTTCTTCAAAATGGACTAACCGGATGCATGCGAAACCCAGATAGAAACATGCACTGAACTTTGTTACATATTTTCCACGGATAAAATTATATGGTCACATCATTTAAGTCGGATAATAAAAATGGATGGACGAGAATGTTGCACGCTAGTTCAGTGCCATGCTAGTTCTGGCGATGCGGCATTTCATACACGTTTCATGGTCGCCCTTAATGCTCGGTTTCAGTCGCCATATTTAATTTGATTATTTTTCGCTTTTTTTGAATTCTGAGAAGAAAACTGTTAAATCGGCGACTATACCGCAAAGTCTGTTTACCTTGAGCTACGATACAAGCATGCGTCAATAGAGCTGGCAATGTACAGTTAGGTCGCAATTTGTCGGGAAAATTATGAATATAGAAAAATTTGCCACACACATTGCGGCGTAATTGTGTGTTGACAGCAAAATTACAAGGTCTGTACTGTAGCGAAATGAAAATAGAATTTGAGGTATGATCGCACATTTGACGTTTTTCTTCGTAAAATTCCTAAAAAAAGCGAAAAATAATACAATTCAATATGGCGGCTAAAACCGAGCCTTAATAGTTTTGTCACTACTGAGCCTCTAACGTGCAGGTAGGTGGCACTCTTTAAATTCCAAAAATAGACTAACAAGACCACACGCCAGTCGAGTGGCTTGCGTTTAGAGATTACGTTGGCGTATATACTCCAGTCAGCGAAACCCTTAGCGCTCCATCGATTTTGTGCTGTATGAGCGTACAAATACAACAACAAAGTCCGAGTTATACGGGGACTATAATATGTAGAATATGTTTATCCAGAAGACAGTAGACTAAAGGTTAGTTCACAATTAAACATAAGCACATTACATATTACATAACAGTAAAAACTGTGCGCGATCAGACATCTTGTGCAAAATTAGTTCACAATTGGATTCTTACTGTTATTTTTGCCAATGAAATTTTTTCGACGAATCTGAAGTATGCCTTGCTGTATAAAAAGCAATTGAAACGGATTTGAAGTGGAATCGTATTTGGAGATAATAGGAACTATAAAAACATAGTTAATAAAAAAATTTCTTGTTCTAGCTTTGTTTTGTTCTTGTGTATTTTTGGAGGTTAAACCAACGTGGTGGACACTCACAAAATCCTTTGCTGTGATTGGTTGCTGTCCTGTGATATCAGCATCCTTATGCACACGACCATTCTTTTTGGTGTTGTGAATCGGTAGGTAAGAATACATAGACGTTAGTTCTTGTGCGAACGACCAATGTTCTATGCTTACTGTAAGTGTTAGTTGCGGATAGACGTTTCTCTGCTGGCGATATGTAAATACAAAAAGTTCGCTAATGCCTTTGTGTTTGCTTCGTGCGCTATCGCTTGCAATTCAGCGCAACTGCCTGCCCGTACAGAACTAGGTCTTCTTAATCGCTGTGAGACAATACACTTCCGCCAGCGAGTCTTGGCAGCAGCATCAGGTGTTGTTCCCTCCACAGACGTATTTTCCCACCGACATAAGAAGCGCTATTTTACAAGTCTGATGTAGCGTTACAGTAATGCGTTTGGACGCCCCTCTTCGAACACCTGATACCCAGTTTCATACGAAATGGACTAGAATAGGCTTCGGAGGATAAACGTACTCTTCACTTCCCTCTCTACAATATAGAATAAAATGCCGTGTTGTAGCGTGGTGCGAAAAGTATTTTTTTTTTTTTCATGTTACTGTTATATATGTTTCCAATGCATTTCATTTATCTACGAAAAGAAGACACACTTCAAACTGTATCCTAAAAATGCCGTCCGCTAATTAAAAACATGATTACCAGTTCCTCAAAAGTGCTAAAAATGACTTTTTCACGTTGCTGTAGCTGAGAAAATGTCAATCGTAATCACAAAACAAAATCATCGAAACCTGTATTGGACTTTACCACATACTTTTCACAAATAAAATTACAGGACCATCGCTTTAAGTAAGGTTAATTCTACTACAGGTTAGAAAGATCAATGTTATAAGTTTGGCACAGGGAAAATTTCTGCCACTTGAGCGCTGGTATCGCTAGTGCACCAAACTGGCCAATCACAGTATGTTCCTGAATTTTAAGTTACATTAGGTTGATAATTTAAAACACGAAATCGGTTTTTCACTTTAAATTTTAATTAAATCAGTAATATAATTTTCAAGTTTATTTAGATTTAATTTTGCTACGGTTTCGTATTTATCTGGTCTCTTAGCGATTGAAGTGAAACTAGTGGCAGAAATTTTCCCTGTGCCAAGCTCTCCCATAAGAAAACGTATTTTCTTTCTAACCTGTAGTAGAATTAACCTTACTTTTAAGTCCCATTGTAAAACACGTTCTATGAAAACACCGCACGCTAGTTTAGTTCGCGCCTAGAGGCGGTGCTGTGTTTGACGGACGTGTTATATTCGACGTATTGCCTTCCCCGTGTCCGTGCCTGAAACGTAAAAAATCCAGCGTCCACTAACTCTTGGGGAGGATGATCAGCTGTCAACCCAAATATATTAATTTTTAGGAATAAACTTTGAATTTAATTTATTAAAATTCTGACTACGTTACTGCCCTGAGTAAGACTCTCTAAATTTAGTATTGGTGGAATGCCTGCAGTAAGTCAATATTGATTAATTACTTTGGACGGTTTCAGATGCCGTAAGAGAACTAGCATATATTTGCATGTGACGTCAGAAATTCTTCAGTAAATACTTTATACTGACGAAGTTAAATTTTTAGGAATAAAATAGAAACAATTAAAAGAAAAATACGTGAATTAAAAAAAGTGACACCACTACCTACTTTAACGTCTCTGTTATCCCTGAAGCACTACAGAATAACATGAAAGTAATCGTAGAAAGGCCCCCCCCCCCCCCAGAATATCCATCGATTACAAGCAAAACCTACAATTCATTTTACACGTGCATTAATCCGGATTGGGATCCGTCGTGTACCGGGCTTGGATGGTCACGGTGGGAGGCTCTACGGCCACCGAGGAGCCATTTGTAATGTAATGGGAAAGATAGGGGGTTGGCTCGCTACTAGCCATGTATGCCCTTCATTCGAGAGATCGAAGTTTTGGTGCTGACCACTCTGCTGGGTTACACACGGTGAGGTAAGTTACAGGCGAGAGAACTTAGTATGTGAAGTTTTGATACGTAACCCCTGTTCGGAAATGTTCTGTTGCAATGATTGATAAGCTATGATGAAATTAAGTACTGCCGCTTCACCTGGCTACACTATGAAAGCTGCTCTTGTTGCTCGTTGCACAAACTGTACCTTCGACGCATGTTTTCATACACAACGCTCGAAAATATCTGGTGTGTGCAGAATCATATCTGCTGGAGCCAGAACTCTTGAAAGAAGATGAGCCTATGTTGATTTTTCGTTAATTTCAAAATTTGGAAAGATTTATCTGAAAAATATTTTAATAGAGAGTTAGTAAATTACCCTAATCTTCAAAATGTATATTATATTCGAAATATTAAAGCAAAATAATGGATTAATTATGCTAATGTTAAATTTAAGGTAATAACTATCGCTCACCCTGTTATAAAGACCAAATAACATCTAGTACCAGTAGTCCAATAGTATGTACCTAATCGTAAAAAAAAACTAATGATTATAAAGAGACATTGCCGGTATTTCGTCACGCATTATTTGTTACACGAAAGTTAATAATTTAACAGAATATTTGACACAGCCTCTAAACTCCACAATGAGTCTCGTTTACGGAACAGTTCTAGACAGGTGTTGCTTATCAAAACTTAATTTACTAAGTCCCTCTACAGTAATATGTGTAATAGTTTTCTGATATATCCTGCATGAACCAGTTATATTAGTGCTGTAGTATTCGTGTCGACGTAGTATTAACATAGTAATTTTTAACTTCATACCCGTGATTGTAGTAATACAAATTATAAAGAATTAATATTGCCGTTGTCAAACTTGGTCTGTAAGAATACTGTGCTGCCACCATATTAATTAAAACGAATAAATTTAAAACTCAATCTAATTTCAGCGAGGAATGCTATGCATTTTTAAGCTGTATTTTTACGTGAGTTAACGTATTCTTTTGATATGTAAGTTAACGATTGTTTTAGTTGTAAGTTATATTTTTACGTAAGTTAAGTAATGTAAACTTAATATTTTGATATGTGACGATTTTGTTTCAATTTTATGGGTTATTCGCGGCAAAGTAGGATCTTAATTAAAATTTGTTATTAGGCCTATGGCGTAATGCGTCAACTTTGAGGTTCGATGATATCGATATACTGTGTTTATTACGTGCAGTTTTATTTTTGTGTTAGCATGTGGTTGAAAGATATAAGAAACGAATACGTGAAAGGAAAAAAATAACAGTGTCTCGTAAGTTCTCAATTTACTTTAGTAAGTTGTAAGACCGTAGTACTGTACGTAAACTTCGGGTAGACATTCGTTATTCGATTTGAGGTGGCCGATTTTCAACCAGAAAAGAACGCCAGAAGCTGCACTTCTCAGAAAACATTACTTCCTCTTCACCCACCTCTTCCCATTATTTAGTTAACCATGTCCTCTCATAGCCCCCAAAGTAAAAGTTATCTTTGAAACCCTTAGCCTAATTCTTCCCGTGGTTTTTGTTTCTATGCTTTCATACTTGAGAACTGTACTCGTTGTTTGGTAATTTAGTACTGTTTCCTGTATCCTGTTTAATACCTATGTGGTCTTATTACTGACTAGTAGTAAATTCTTTTGGAAAGAAGGGGTGCTGGATTATGTAAGGGGCGACTTTTTTGTTGCCAATCCCCCTTGTTTTAAAGAGCTTTTAGTCAAATAAAAACATAATGGCAATGAAAATAAAAAGAGTAATGTGGCAGTTAGTATTTTTTTTATATAATATCCGTCTCATTACAGTTAAGTTAAAGAGAACTACTTCTCTGTACCGCGTACTCTCTAACAGGTAATTATCATGACATTCCATTCGCACGTTGAATTTTTGTAGCGGTAAGTTTACAAGGTTCGCTTCAAATTATTCTAAATTTTACCGCGTAATTTTTTTTTAACTGCGTACTTAAAAAAACAATGGTTTTTATCTAGAAAAATAACTGAATTCGGTGTTTAAAAAAATAGAGAGAAACGTACTGTCAACGTTGAAATTAATTTTCATACAAATAAAATCTGTGTTTAATACATTTTGTTATGTTTCTTTACTCCACGCAAAAAAAAATGTATACCTAAAAACTTAGTGTTTGTGATATAAAAAATCATTTAAAGTTTTTACTCGAAATTGGAAAAGGGAGGGGGGAGAATGTGTCTCCTGAGAAAATACTATGAAAAGTGAGAAGAGGATTTAGTAAACGAACAAAAAAAAAGCAAACAATCCAGGGAAGGAGCAGGTAGTATTGTGTCGCTGGATGGGGTTTAAAAGTCTGTTTCTGGTCTTCTCACCCCCGGGGCGCGTTCCATGCCGGGTCGGAAACGGTTGTGGCAGGGGAGGGTGGAGAGAGCGAGAGAGACGCAGACAGGCCACCCACCAGCGCTCAGCTGATTGGAGCGTATGTACGTCACCACTGACGTGATCAGCTGGTCTTGGGAGGCCGCGCTCGGCTGAGTTCGGCTCCGACCTTCGGCCGCGCTCGGATGTACAGAACCCTCCAAGAGGCGTGACGCAGTGCTCCGAGCTCAAGGTGGAAATAATCCAAGCGCACGTACCGGCTGCTTGCTGTGAACTTAACAATTTTTTGTTACATAAGTTACTATTGTGGTTTCTTCCTCTACCATGCATGTATTTCTTAAATATCTGTTACCTAACCGGAACCTGTTTAACACACTAATTTCTAACTGCTATAAATATTAAGAAAAACTGAAGTTAATTAAGGTTACAGTAGTTTTTAAGTAGAAAAAAAATATTTTATAATTTACAGCACAAGTTACGGATGATAAAAACGTAATCGACTGTTGAAAATGAAAATGAATGTTGATCATGCATTCATGAATTGGAATATAATACCAGTTGGAACACCTTCCAAGGTTTTTCTTCATTGATATGACTGAGGAAGGCAACATTAATAAATCGTAAATTCTGTGGTTTGTGTGCATAAAAACATTACACAATATCTACTTTTATTATCACTTTTGGACTGAACTTCATAGCTCCAATTTTGGAAGTATATTGTTTGTTACTGTTTATAATTTGTATCAAAAGATAAGGGATAATTATGTTGACTTTTATAACATATTAATTATGTATGGTTAAGCTTATTCAGATTTAATGGGAAAAAATGAAAGTTAGGATAGCTGACTAGGACTCTATTTACATATTTTCAAATAGCTCTTGTTGAGACTTTGAGTCAAGACGAGTTGAAGAAAATTTCAGCACTATTCGTGATACTGTGTACTAAAGGCGTAACCAGGAGGGGGAGGGGAGATGTCGGGATTCCCCCCCCCCCCCATTTCTGAGGAAATCCTTATTCTTTCCACTGTAGTAGGCTACATAGCTGCAATAATACCAAGCGAAAAAATATCAATTATTCTATGTATGTGTGTATGTAGGAATATGTATATTCTATATTGCAACAAATATATCCCCCCCTCTTCTCCCCTCTCCCTTTTCCCATTTAAAGCCCTTGCAACGCCTGTGGTACTACTGCTTGGGCAGTGTTGTACTTATTGATCATGGACGCTGAAACGAATTCAGCCGTGGAATTAATCTTTAGTGCATATCACGTTAAAACAGCATCAAGTTCCGGAGGCCAAGGAATCGCATAACAGAACGCATAGTACGTACTGTATATGGAGGAAGTCTTAACCCTGACAAGAGTACATTATTGTGTGCCAGACAGCCAGCCACCAGATTTATTTCGACTCTGGCCAGCAAGTGCTGAAACCGTAAAACAGTTTTAACGACTCCAGTACTGCATTCGAGACACCGATTACGTGAGGTGAATATATGTCTCCAGAGTACTTTCTCGTGTCCTACATATCCCCCCCCCCCTCTTCTCCCTACCCCCTTCCCCCTCAGATTTTTGGATGGACAAGATCATTGAGATTATTTACTTAAAATAATATTTACCGATTCAGCATACGGTATTGGTTTTGATAATTGTATCGGAAATCAATTTTTATTTTATTTCTTTCTTTTATTATTATTATTATTATTATTATTATTATTATTATTATTATAAGATTCGTTACGTTCACCTACACAGAAAATATATTACTATATTATCTACTTGATATGTTGTGTACATTTTTAAAGCTATTTCTGCCCCATTGCGTTTTGTTTCTTCTTTTAAGAAATTTAGCGCAGGACAATTTTGTTTGAAAGTGTTGCCAATAAGGAGGCTGCTTCTTGGAGTCGTGGCGAAAACAAGGCTAGGGATTTACGTGTTAAATTATACTCCTTGGGTCTCGGTCACCTTTCATGACATCGCTTTCGGACCAAAACTGTTGTCTGAGTTATGAATAGGAAAATATTATTACAGGAATAATTATGTGGGGAAAATTATCCTACAGCAGTGTGGACAGCACTTAGCAGAATAAAAAAGTCGGTGGTGGTGTGTATGTGGGTCGTCAAGCTAACTATGCTCCACCGAATACGATAATTTAACATGTTCGCTCTTAATATTCTTATTTTATGCGTAGTAACTACAGAATGCATTACTGAACAAAACTCCAGATAATGTTTCGTGTTCGAGAACGGAAAGTCGGTCTATTATTAGATAACATTTGGGATTACGCTGGACGTGTCCGGTAACATTTTACACCCTATTCCGAGGTAACTTCTGTTGCGAACGTTTACTCAAGTACGAGAGGTTATGTTCAATTATTTGCGGGCTTCGCTTTTGAACTAAGGTTGCACAGTTCGTGTTATTGATCTGCGGTGAATTGCATCCAACATTTGAGATTATTTTATCTCGTATCGTGAGGCATTGTTACACTGCGAGTCGACGAACAAACCCTGCGCTCTTTTAGTTGGCTGCTAGGCGATACAGCACAAGTCATCTTTTGAGAAATGGAGGGGGGCGCAACTCAGCGGGTCACTATATCCCGTCGCCTTAACTTCACAATAATTGAAATAATTTTAACTATAAAAGGAAAATTTTGCACGTCACAACTCCATAAAATATAGAGGCATTGATTTTTCTTGTCGGCTAGCGTCTCAAAAAAAAAAAAAAAAAAAAAAACGTGTACAAGTTACTTACACATTTTTTTTGTAATCCTACAAAAATATTTTAGATAATGAGACACCCCACATCACTTTACTCCTATACTATAAAAGGCTGTTGTGCGGTAAGGTAAGCGCTTTTGAATAATGTGTTGTCAAGAATAACTCTTCAGTTGTCAGATATATTCATGTGGGTTTGTGAAAAATGTGTAGATATATTTGTGTATTGTATATGTGCTGTATTTTGTTAGATCATAATCGCACTGTTTACCCTTTTGTGTGTTTGAGTTTTAACGTAAGCTGTTACGTGGTACACAAGATCGTATAGCCGTTACTTCGCCACATTAATGTAATTATTAATATAGTTATTGCGTATGCCGGCAACACTGATTTTGTCCTTCAACCTTCCGTTTTTCTCCACGGTGACGACAATTTTGATTCGAGTAAATATTTTATAGTGGACTTTCTGTCAAATACGAATGTCTTAATAGTTTAACTAACAATGGCTTATCTACTTTCATTTACTACTCGAAAGAAATTTCTTTGGAAACGTGGTTGCTAACCTAACACTGCGTAGAGCTACTAACATTTTTCTTGTATTACGCACGAATTTGCAACTCTACAAAATAGTCTTTGGGTAAATGGGTTCCCCAAAGATTTTTATTGTAAAAGAACATGACATTTTTACTGTGTACCTCTCGGAAACTTCTCGTATTTAAATTGTACAGTTTAAAATTTAGAACAAGTTTTCGTTTTACAAAACACACACACAGACCCTGACAGAAACAACGTCCTTGCGCGCAGCGCCGTGCATGTCGTTAACCGAAAGGAGAAAAAAAATGTTAAAAATTATAACATTTCGCCCCCGCTCCATTTGTTAAATTCAAATTATTCTGCAGTTAAATGAAAGTATTTTAGGCGAAACTAGTGTCGCATTTGTATGTGAAAGACTGTGAAACGCTTGCAAGTATCCCACGTACATATTTACTCGATTCTTCTCCCTTTGTAGAGGATTTCGCTCCCTTCAGTGATTCAGGTGAGGGGAGGTTTCCTCCCGTCCTGTCTTCCTCGCTAAGTACTGCCCAGGACCGTGCCAAACAAGGAGGGAGGGGGTTCCCCCTCAAGTAAAGCGGGGGTCAAATATGCCTCTCGACCCCTCTTTCTTTTCCCACATTTACATTTCAGTATGACATTAGTTCATTTGTTCGTAATAGGGAAAATTTTATACGTTCACACCGAAAGTGTAAAATCACACGGAAAGGTTTTCTTTTTATTTAATATAAGTTGGCACGTTCCTGGTATATGCTGTTCATTTTTAAGTGAGCACTTCCCATCACTTACGATAACCAGAAAATGTACTTTATTGGGGTTTGGAGAATTGTGAAATGTTTACACAGGAGTTTCCGTATTTAAAATAGTAGGCATACAGATGGAAACAAAATGGCTGAAAAAAAATTTAAGTAAGTACTTTGCCGTGAACAGTCTTATACTTCCCTGCACACGCGGCACGTGGGAGCTGCAGGTCTGTCGGGGAAGGGGGGGGGGAGGTTTAAGGCTTCTTCAGCCGCGTGCGACAACTGTGTAGCTACTGTACATCGGCCCTAGGTGGAGGTGCGTTAATGAGGCTGATTCGCAGGGAAAAGTCCAGTGTAGGAGGCTGAGTGGGCAGCTAGGACCGTCCGCAAGTACGCCAATTATCTCCCTTCCCGTCAACTGCCCTCAGCCCACTGCAACGATTGTCATTCATCATGCGTTCATCAATTTTCTTAATGTACTCAGGTCTGCCACGTGAATGATTTAATCGGCGAGTTGAACTGCAGTAAGGAATTTCCTCGAGTTGCTACGCACCTGTCTTTTCTCCACCACCAGTTGTTTTCAGAGGCGTATCGCGACTCGTTTTGAGGTTGGGGTTTTTTTTTAAGGGGGGGCACATTACCTAAAGAATTCAATTCATAAGGACTTGCTTGGTAACGTATATCTACGATAATAATTCAACATAAATATTTGCGAGAAACTTAATTAATGAAATTAAAATTAAAAGTAATTATTTTACAGAAATTGTAATGCATTAATGCCCACTGCTGATTATTTAACACTTTACTTTTGTAGGTAGTACGTACATTCGGATTAGTTCACACAGAGCAGTGTTTGTCTGTATTAAAGTCGCAGTGAGCAAAGTTAGGGAGTATCGAGCTGCACGCTGCATCGCAACCATCTCGGCCTTCATTAAAATTGAATCAAACATGGATACTTACGTTTTGCTTTACTGCAGGAATATTCTGGTGTAGTCTTTTCCACGGGCGAGTGGCAGTTAATGAATAAACATGCTGGTATGTATTTTGTAATAAGTCGTAGGTAATTGTACGTAAAGGTTTTAATACGCCGCTATTATTGTTTTTACTAACATTCGTTTGTAGATTAACATTGTCTAACAAAGCTAAACTTTGAGCTGAAGTTTCTGAAGTTATATTTCCGATTATCAAAAAATCATCTTGTTCACAGGGAGAATCCTGGATAAAAAAAGGGGGGGGGGGGGCGGTAGGAGCGATTGCCCCCACACTTAAACCAAACAAAAAGTAATACAAATACAATGTAAATGAGATTTGAAAATTAATTTGGCGAAGGATCATTTCAGAATGACATTGGTTTATTTTTGTAGCGAAAAAATGTAAACCGATTACACCAAAGTGCCTGGCAAATAAAGTCTCAGTGTGTCTATTTTTTTTAATTCGCCCCCTCCCCCACCCCCAAATTCTAAAACCGATGAGCATGTCTTGAAATAAACTAAATGTACTTGGAACTGTAAAATTAATGAGTCCAAGTTTAGTGTAGCTTTGTAGATAAACACTGAACACTGTTAGCGCTTCACGTCTGGGCCACATGAAAATTAGGACGAATAAATAAATAAAATAAAGGAGCTCTACATTGCAGTGTTACAGTCAAGGCACAACCAAAACTGTGCCGCAGTTTGCAGTCGCTCTGCACTCTACGTGCCATTTAGAAATCATTTGTTGTGGCAGATCCCGCGTAGATAGGAGCTTGATTATAGTTCACATTTTAACCGTAACATTCTGGTAACTTTTATAGGCGGTGCGGGATAAAGTGAGCACATTTGAAGCCCTACTTACTTTTCCCTTTCACATAATTTATACATTCCTGACACTTTTTTAAATATAAACACAAAGCAACCAAAGTGATACGATTGTACCAAACTCGAAATTTTTCGTATGTCACAATAAATAATATTTTCAAATCATTATTCCAGACGAGGGAGTTGTAAAAGTGTTCCATTTATCGCGAACTACCAATATTACTGACCAAATTAGTATTATGATTATTTGGTATTATCGTCTACCCATAATAAGAGTCGCTAGTAGGGCGTGTTTTGTCAAGACTATAGAATTAACTGGATCCTACCCGGAACATTTCGTATGTTGATGATTTGTTGGTGTTTCTGTATTGTTTTCTCACCTATAAAACCAATGTGTGTACAAATATAATCAAAGACATACAGTATTCTGTGCAACTTAGTTTCTAAGGAATTTCCTTTTAAAGTTTACAACAGAAGTTAATGACGTTTTCTTCAATGATGGGTACCTCGTGTGGAATCTTCGATATTTCTTTCTTTTTATTTCATTTGTTCTTCAGTTTGGACTTGTCAAGGACGGTAGATGTGGTCCACGATAAATTGGGCACTTTTGACAACCACCTTGTCTAGAATAATGATTAAATAATATTATTCATTATGACCTGAGACCTTAACTGTTGTGTACAATAACACTTCTTTGTTTGTATAAAAAGAGGCAGAAAACTATAAATTATCTGAAAGGCAAACGGTAACTAGGGCTTCAAAAGTGCTCACTTTATCCATAACGTCCTATATACAAGATAGGCTAGGCATAACATCACACCGTTGTCAACCATACGCCAAGTGTAAGTGGCCTGCTCCATTTGATATTTCTTTTTGAAAGATAAGCGAAGATGTTTGTGAAAAGTCACTAGGTCAGCCCAAATTGTCGTATTAAAAAATGGCCCAAGTGAAGGTAGCTTGGGTCCTAAAACTTGCCTCAGCTAACACGACCAACATAATCAACACCTGGTTAACCCTGCTCGAAACCTATGTAATTTTGGTGCTAGCAGAAAACACGATGAATTTGTAAGCGTTAGACGTAACCAAAATTGGGACCGTGCGCACATTGGTGCGGCGTTCAAAATATCGAAAAAAGAAGCAAGAAGCTAATATTGCAATTTTTGGATGAGGGAAAAGATGTAGGTAGGTGGATCTTATAATTATATTTCATTTTATCTTTCGGTTAATACAAATGTATTACATTTGTATATGAGTATTTTTACTCTGCAGTTTGACTCTGGACATCAAATATCGTACACAAATCTGCTGTTATCGTCGAATTTAATAAAATATTCAACAAATGTATAACATATTCTTGTTTGTTTTAAGTTCTCGTCTTCTTAAAATCCCTGATTTTTTTTCCAGGCGATTTAGTCACGATCTCGGGTGATCTGCAAAATCTGATTACGCGACTGAGAAAATTTACCTTACTACCTCTCTATCGGGTTACTTTTCGTAAACGCTGATGGCGTAGTGCCGGTAGAGTCGATTTTGGTTTTCCGTATGCCACCAAAGCTAACTTTTCTCAATAGTGCCGGTCATAGCTCACAGAAACTCGGTTTAATGAGCACGGGATTGTGAAAATAATTTTGTCTTCATAAGATTATATAATATTGGAACAGTAAAAAAATAGAGAATCGTGTAATATGTTTTTCAGAGAACGTGAGAAAAAAAGTGTTAAATGAAGGAAAACTGTACATGCAAGAATCTTTGTCGTCGTACATCAGTTTGTGGACATTACACAACGTTGTGTTTAGTCAGTTTGTAATTGCATACGTGATTTTGCACTTGATGTTATTTAATAAACATTAGCCATAACGTAAATTATTAGCAAAATGTAAGTATAAACTATAAGCGCGACTTACCCACGTGTCTTCTTTAGGTTCATGATCGTTTTCTCCAGGATCATCCATCACCTTTATTACAGTAATGCAGACGTAGTTCATACATAAACTTTTTTATATAGTTGTGTATTTAACCTACTGTTTTGTAATAATTACATAGTCAAAAATTGTGCTGCAGAAAATGAGTAATGCAAATGTTGTTAAGAGGGGAGTTCACAGAAAATTTTATTGCTACAATAATAGTTATATTTGTACGATATATGGTTTGTTTTATAGACATATTTTTAATTATTTTACTGTAATGAAATCATCTCAGCTTTCATATTTTTTGTATAATGGCATGTCAAAATCCCAAATGTGCAAAATACTGTTTTATACTAGAAAGGAAAACCAATTGTCATAACGAAATGAAATAATTCACAATGAATAACAGTGTCATGAGCTTCACCAAGACGTACGAAAACAGCATTGAATGTTTTATTTTGGGTTTTTTTAAAAAACCCAGAAAATTGGCAATTTTTTCTTTTGAATACTTTGTTATGGCAGAAAATACTAGCATAATTTACTATGAAAAAATGGTGGCCTCAAGTAAACCGTTTTGTTTGCAAGAAAATGTTGAAACTGTGTTACACCATGTGTCGTTTCGAATTACGCTTAACTTAGATTTTTCCCTGTTTTCACTTGTTTTGTGGAAATCTAGTTTGGCACAAAAATTGACGCCGTTGTTACGTGGAGATAAAGTGACTCGAATGGCTGCCTGACGATTATCCGAGCCTCTGTTGTTTTCTTTGCCAGTTACCAATTTTTTTATCTCGTCTACTTACGAATATTGTTTAAGACCGATGTCCGAATTGTAGTTTCCGTCTTGTGTTTTTTATATTCGTTTCGTGAAGGTCAAATGAAACGGAACGGGCAATATCATAATTTTAAAACAGGGAATTTCGCAAAGGACGTATTAAAGTAACCGAGCGATATGCTGCATTCCTTTATCTGTTTCGCCATGAATTAATGACATGGTCATCGGTTAATGCTTCATAGAGGTGATGCGAGACATCGAAAAGGCTGCACTTTAGTTAAGGTCTTGCATGTAATATTCTATCCTGAAAACGTCATAGTACCTAAAGCCTTTGTTGTTTATCGGTTGGTCTGACACATTGTCGCCTAAGATCCATGACGTAAAAAACCTTTCTAGTCCACATTTCCTCCATAATGCCTAAAGAGTAAAAATAACACAAATAAATGACTGTACATTTCACATTAGCTAGTGTACCAGACTTCCGGCGAAAAGGAGTATATGCCCGCCTTTTTAAATACTTTTCTGTGTCCGGCCGAATTTTCCGTGGTGCTAAAAATATCCGGCGATTGGATGAGGTATTTTTTATTTCACCTTTTGTCTGTGCCTATATTTTATGTTCGTATATTTATTTTAAGCATTCGAGTTTATGTTACGTGCATTTGCCAAAGTTTGTGTTCAGCTTATTTAACATTTGAAGATCGTGTGAAATTATGGCCACGTTAATATACTGATCTCAAGAACACTAGTAATCGTATTCAATTATGAAATAACTAAATGTATTGTACTCCGGTACATTTAATTTACGTGCAAGAAAAATGTCAATGGTCACTTTCCTTATCCTCCTCAGCCTTATGCCCATAGCGTACCTGAACCTATGTCGATAATTTCCTGAGAGTTACTATTTCTCAAATACCATAAGTTTCAGAAATTTATTCAGTGAAGAGATTTTGGTCTCTTAGTACTGGTGAGGGGTGACATGATATGAGTATGGAACAGCGCCCGGAACGAATGGACGGGGGAAACGGAAGATCCCCGAGAAAACCCGCCACCAGCGGCATCGTCCATCACGATTCTCACGTACAAAAATCCAGGGACTGACCCCGCCGGGAATCGAGTCCGGATCGCTTAGGTGTGTAGCGAGAGGCCTGACCCTTTGTACACCGCGATTTCCCCCCGCCACCTTCCCAGAAATATAATAAGGCTATATTTTTTAACTACTATCCCAAAAATATTTTTAAAAAATGTAACTATAAACCGTGCCAGCAGTTAATGAAAGCAAGGGATAGGACCGCCGCGCAACCAGCGTCAGGAGTATTGCAACAAGCTGCAGTTCTGTAACTGTGCTCCGCTGACACATTTCAAAATAGACGTGTTTGTGATGTTTCAATTGACTTTACCTCTTAGCTGAGCACTTACAACTACCTAATTCGATTACTAACACGCCTGTTTAAACGAGCAGTGTAGCTGATAAACAACCGTACCTTATGTACGGAAATTTAAGTGCTTAGGCCCAAGTTTCCATACTTTCGTCCACAAATATTTTTTTTTTTTAACATAAACGGTAGCCGACATCGAAAAGTCGCTCTGTAACTTTGGCTGGTGTATACTGCGTAATTTCGTTTTGTCGAGAAAAATATAGGTTGATGGCAGCTAATTAGTTAAAACTAACGTAATTTCATCTCCGCTGATAGATCAGCTAAAATCTTTATACGGTTTGTCTCGGAAAATTACATTGCATGGTAAAACCCAATTTTCTACAAAGTTGCTTCGTAGTTTTTACGATATCGGCTCTCGTTTTGGTTTAAAAAAAAAAATAATTCTCTCGAAAGCCAAGAAACTCTGACCCTAAAAGATTATTTGCCGTTTCGCATTACTTCCTTGTGAAGTTTATTTTAAATTAAGCTTGTGAATTTAACGGTATGATTGCGTTACATTAAATTACTAACAAAATATGCCGTTAAATTAACATTATAGACCCCTGACTCGATGTATTTTTTTAGCAATGCTCCGTTGCGATGCAGATGAGACACCTGCATCGCAATGAATTATGTCTAAAACATTACATCGAGGCATGCACTCCCATTGCACAACTCTTTCAAATATAATTATAAACCCCTACACTAAAACATAAAGAGACCGTTATTGGTTTTACATAGTTACTTGTAGTATGCTTAATTTTATTTTGTTACGTAGTAACATTTTCTGTGAGAGAACTGTTCGATGTTTGTCTCACGTCAGTCATAATATAACGTGTAATTTTCATACATAAAAGTTCATAATCACTCTCTGTAACCACATACACGTAAGAGTACACTACGAGCTGTTCACGATAAAATGAGCACTGCTTAAATTTTCCTTTCAGAAATCTTGCATCCGTCTTTACTATTTTAACTATGAAAACTTCCATGAAACTAAAGCCCAGTGCGAACGTTTCACAACCAACAAAACTTAATAATCTTTGGCCCCAATAAAATGCATGTTTGGTTATTGTAAGTGTTGATGTGTGCTTAGTTTAAAGTGAACAACCTATACATGTTTTTCAAGCTGCAGGTGCTCCACAAAACTGCAGTAATAACCATTACAAAATTCCCAAGACATTTCTCGTATGTCTAAAATGTCTCATTTTTTAAAATAAATTGCTAGTTAGCCTTCTTTACTTCCGTGCAGCACCCGGAAATAAGTATTATTTTGCTATATAATTGTGATTGCAACGTAATGATAATATGCAATTCTTTTTTTCTCTCTCTCTCCTTCTTCACTGCTTGTTACGGGTAGTCTTTCCAAATGTTTCTAGGCCACAAAAACCCACATGAATTATACAGTCGTTCAACTGTAATGTAAAATTTGTGAGCATTTTTAAATTTGAATCCACTACTTACAAATCAATCGTTTCAAACCCTATTAGTATCTCCCATCTCGTATGCTTTAAACGTTTACGTAAAATCCTAAACTCGCGTTTCCACAATTATTTTTAATCTTGACAGCTATGTGACATTGTAGAATAGCCAATAGGGCGAGTGTGACATGTTTTTATTTTGCTTTATAAAATGAAGCAGAGACTCATAGAGACCAGCTTAGCCGATGCACTTACCAGGGTCGTCTCTACCGCCGTGACTCCAAAACCCTTTCATATAATTTCGTTTCCTTGACTTCGTGTTTACCAATTCGGTCAACGATCAATTTGCAACAAAAAAAATATGAGTTATCTGGGGAAATACCACGGAATCACTCATAAATTACACAATTATATAACTTGAATGTCAATAGAAGCGACAAACATACAGTTGAAACTGATCGATTCATCGAATCTTCATATTACACAACTGCCAAATGGACGTAAAGGAGTTGGCCTTGACAAGTCACAAGACGTTACGGCTGCCAAGACTGTAAACTTTCACAGAATTACCAGTTGGTTTTCTGCATGGGTTTATCCTAGGAATCGCGGCTTTCCTCACGACGCGAGGTTGCGTTGCGCAAGATAAATGAGCGTTCAAGCCTGTACCATGACATTGTCTGTGACGGAACGCTTGGGAACGACTGTACATTTCGGCGGCTGCGCCGGCCGGCCTGCGATTTCTCCCTCTTCCCTTCCCCTCTCCAGTTCTCATCGTGCCGCGCCCCTCCCTGGTGACGTCACACACCACGCGCACCTAGCGGCAGCCGCGAGTAACTACACTGACAGTGCCAAGATGGTGGCTAGTCCGGTGGATAGACGTGTATCCTACATAGACATGTAATGCTTAGTAAAATTAATTGATAGTTTATATAATTTGTTAACCGCATCACTCCGTACCTAAGCTAAAAGAACCGTAGTGAAAAAATTTTTATACTCGTTCGTGATCAATCTTACGTGGCCTTTTTTTTATACCGGAATCAGCTGTGAAAGTGTGTGTGTGATGTTTATATGCTAAAGGCGGAAGGCACACCCCTACATACTTGTCAAGCGAGGACAGTAACCTTGAAAAGATGGCAGTACGTATGGAAAATGCAGCGGCGCCTAGAAAAATCAATTACAAAATGATGGTATGTTAATGTTTATTATATTTGGTGACGGCATAATATAACAAGTTAGAAAATAGAAAACCCTTGGCCTGCCGAGGATGTGTATAGGTTTACAAGCCCCACCCATTTGGGTGTTTTTGGAATTCCGTGTGCCACTCGGATGAGTGATGTGTGTTCCGTGTTTCAGTGTGGGCGTAGCTCTTGCCATCACGTACTGTTTTTTTTACTTTTGGATGTGTGAGTTGCAAATTAATTAATTTGGCGAAAATGCTGTTTGAAACTGCTTGTTTGCGTACATCAAAAATAGTCACGATCTCGGACTTCGTGAATGTAAATAACCGTTTTCGAAATCTAGTTAATGTAGTTATTTTCTAGGTTTATCGCCCAAACAAACTGTTCCGTTTTTAATAATATTTTTTTGGGTTAATATGTTGGATGGCTATTTTCCAAGAGGTTGCCATTTACGTAATACTTTAGTACTAGAAACGAATAATCAGTGATTTTAATCTTATGTTTTATGGCAGATTTTTTTAAATTTCATTTATGATAAAAGTAATATTTTTTTTTTGTTACCCGGCGGAGACAATAGGTTTGTATCTGCATGGCTATTAGCACTGTACATAAGCCTATTTTGCGTTGAAACTTTCTGTAGTTAATCATACTGTTGTGATGTAGTGGCGGTGTGTGGACACTACTGTGAGGGGGAGGGTGGGTGGTGGTATATCACATGATACAATGCGTAGACGTACCAATTATAAAGGAGAACCACCTAGTATTTGCAGATTATTATTCCCGTTTCTGTAGCAAATTGTGAGAATAATTTGAAAATGTAAACTAGTAAACAGTATAATTTTCTAGGGTTTAAATATATACCACTGTCATTCGTCAGATAAAATTAATAATTCAACTTGCGGTGGGTGTGGAGAACAGTTCGTGGTCGACAGTCTAAGCTTGTTAGGACGGTGAGAAAATGGGATGTATTGTGAGTGGGATTAGGTCTAGGAAAAAAAAGGGGGGGGGGTGGCTTTGAAAAGAACTCTCCACCAGGCAGTAGTCCAATTGTGTGGTGAGCAACTTGTAGGTATGATTCTAACGGTAATTTCGAAGGGGAAATGGTCCTGTTTTTTTGTATGAATGTGTCAAGTTATAAATAACAGTTACATTAAAAATATTATAATTTACGTAAAAAATGTGGTAAGGGTAGTTTTTTTATCATTGAGGGAGCTCCGGTTCTATTAATCTATTAAATTTTAAGTTGATTATGATTCAGTTATCCGTATAAGCCGGAATTTTATGCGTATTCTTGCGAAACTCCTCGTAACTTAGTCTATAGACTAATGATGTTACCAGTATTTGAAGCTAGGCTCTTGTCTAAAATAAAATTGAAATAGATGTATAATATTTTTTCGTTAAGTTATGTGTTTCAAAATATATCCTTTATATTTATAATTTTATTTTTTTCCTTGAATAATATTGCGTTGCGGTTGTAAGGGAAATTACGTCGGTAGGCGGTTGCTCATGAATATAATTGAAAAGTGACTGTAAATCCATCCCTTTCTCCCGTTATTTTCTTTGAGAGCTGTCCTGAATTTGCTTGGTGTAGGTTAAGTTCAAGGTCAGTCAGAAATACGCTGTCATGTCTCGTCTCGATTGTTTCGTGGACAACGTTAAAGCCGCATGCATTTAAAGTACTCGACTCGAGCTTCGTATGTCCACCGAGTAATGTTGCCTGTCTAAATGCAAAGGAAAAAAAAAACATTCAGTAGGCCTATCTTAACTTCATGCGAATACTAATCAATTAAGATTTAGTAAAATCATATGGCATGTACCTGTGAATTGTATTAGGATGACATAAAATATAACAATGCAGCAGAGTCTTGGCGTGCCCGCGGAAAAAAGCTTGGGGGGGGGGGTCCATGGTGTCCAGAAACGTCACTGTTTGGCATCTTGAAGTGAATGGTTCAGAGCACAAGCAGTACATTTTCAGTAAATTTTCTCGTTGTGTGTGCAATGCATGTTGGAGAGGTAAGTATGATCAGTATTTAACTCATTACGTCATATATAATTGTGACATTATACATTATCAGTTTTGGTCCCTTGGAATAAATTTATGCCCAAACACTTAACGCTTGTGTTTCTCAATACTAAAATTAATGGACTTGGTATAGTTGTGTTCTGAATCTTGAAGTCTAAATTTTCTCAGGGAAGACGCCTGGTTGCCCTATTATAGGGGGGGGGGGGGGGAGTGTTACTTTATAACATTGCCAAATTCGTGACTCCACCCCGAACATAATTCCTGGCTGACGTCACACTTGCGTATCCAAAATGTTCTGGAGTCTGAAGTTATATAGCCTAATATTCCGCCATAAAGACCAGTCGTGTTATGAGAATGGCTTTCATTCAGAAATGTAGGTTCTATGTAATTGTTAAATGCAATGCTTCAATGTGATTCAGAATGTGTTGTGTTGTAACAACAACAATGTAAGAATTTCGTACAAATAAGCCTAATAACATTTTGCACTAATTTCACAAGTAAACCACAGTTTAGTAGTTTGTAGCGTAACCAAAGCAAATATACTTGTTAATTGTATAATCCAGTCGGCACGTGTGCAGGGACTATTGTTGGCTAAATATTGTATATGATGTTCCTTTTTGTGTACGCGCCTTCTAATTAAACTAATTACACACAGCCTGCTGTACATTATATTCAGGTAGCGTCATTATTTTGTCGGTTGTTGAAACGCTTTGGATTAATTCTGTGCTATTTGGGTATAATGGGATAAATCTAAAAAAATAGTGTTTGAAGTGAATCGGAGAAGATATATGAGCACCGAACGTAATGACATTTAGATACCAAATCAAACGTTATATTTTTTGTCCCTATCCTTAAAATTTAAAATCCATTAGGCTCTACATCTTTTCATCTAAATTCAGAAAATAGTGTGTCGGCCTATTAATGCTCATAAATATAATCCTAACTCATTTTTCGAGTTTTAGCACCTACACAAATAACAATACGTAAGTTTTTAACAATATAGTGTGTTTAGCCTGCTCTAACCTCAAACTAGTTTTTTTAGCAGTAGTGTGTTGGGAAATGCATTTTAATGATTAATAAGAGCCCGTCACTATTAGTGCTGGATTTGGCTTAAATTTTTCCTATTCATAAGTTGGCGATATTGATTTGAAAATATTACAATAGGAACATAGTTAAATTGCCTTTCATTACTCACATTGTATTCGATATAGTATAGCGTAATGATGAAATAACTATGCCAATTTAAATTTTAAGAAAACAATTAGGCTAGCTGTTGGTATAGAGCCTATAATAAAGACTACATAACTCACTGTACCAATTTAGTCCAATAGTATACTCCTAATCGTAAAATATGTTTATATTATGATGCATTGCTAATAATAAGTCACATGTCTGTATTTTACAAAAATAAATAATTTCAACATAAGAGGTGAACAGCATCTTTAAGACATATGAGAGTTAGGTTCTACTTTTCCATTAAGAACGTATAGGCCTATTTTGTAATAACTGATATTAAGTCACGTGACTCAGTTAACATTGGTTTGTATGCATATCTTTATAGACGACGCTAAATGTGTCCCTCTGTCCTTGCAGTTCCTTGTCAGATCATGGCAACAAACTTCACACATATGAGTCAATCATGCGCGCAGGCACTTAGCGTCACAAATTACACTTCGTTTATAAATTGGTTATCTTACAACCTAGCCGCCTATCAGTCCTTTGATTACTGTACAATACAGTTATTACAGTACCTTCACTGCAACACTAGGTGTCATTTAAATAATGCCATTTTAGCTTTGTAAAAAATGTTCTTACTGCCAACAATAAAATTACTTGGGGGGGGGGGGAGACAAAATACTCCTTTGTAGCTGCGAAAGTTCTCTTATAAAATTACTAGAAAAGTTATACGAAAATTTTCTTTGACAACTAGCTTCGCCGTTTAGTTTTTTTAAGTATAGAAAAAAAATTTTCCCCGTTTAGTTTATATATATATTATAAGTAATTTTACATTATGCGTGCATGTACTACCGAAATTATAATGATGGTCATTAGAATTATTGTCGCCGAAGTTGTTTCAGGAATAAATTCCAGAAATTTTTTTTTGTGGCCTCTAAACGAATAGGCCTAAATTTTTAAAAATACTTTTGCTTTACGTTGGCAAATAAAAGTGATTTCAACAAATACTTTCAATTGTGCTGTTCTGGTAACAGTAATGACCGCTTAGTGTAATGTCATGTTACCAACTACATACCAGATAACAGTTTAATTTAAAGCAGATACCGTCGCTATCTATTGAGCATTTAACAGACACTGGCCATAGGTCAAAGGTCGTATCTGATTACGGCTAATTGGCAGCGACAGAAGCTTAGCTGGAGCTTGAAAATTTTAATCGGGAGGGGAGTTTGCGCCGGAAAGAGCCGTTTATCTCCTTTGAACTATTTTCCTAATACTTTGGCGGTCGCCATCGAAATGCTTTCCACAAATGTCCGGTCTGAACGACCTCGTTAAAGATTAGGTAACTTGTTGGTGAGTAAGTGAGAGAGAGAGAGAGGGAGAGAGAGAGAGAGGAAGAGAGAGAGGGAGAGAGAGAGATATTTTGGTCAGCTTTTAACGAGGTCTTTAGCGTTAGTGAGGGGTGACATGAGTTGAGTATGGAGCAGTGGCGGGAGGAACGGGAGATTCCCGAGAAAACCCGCCGACCAGCGGTATCGTCAGAGACTATTGCCACATGCGAAAATCCGGGGACCGACCACGCCGGGAATTGTAACTTGTTGGTATCGAACTTGCATGATTTATCGCTTGATCGAATAATAAACGTATATTTGAGACGAAGGTTCTCAAAATGTTATGTTTATACGTTTTATCTGGGTGCAGTTTTTTTGGACGTACTCCACTGCGGTGCAGACGTCTGTCAAAGAAAACTAAGGAAAATAGGAAAAATCAGGGTATGTTTTAATCAACATAATAGGCTACATAAAATTCCATAAATCGAATCGAGGTCTAGTAAAACACTGACAACCAAATAAAAAAAAAAATAACACCAAGACAGGCAGCACGGGTTTGAGGCCTCCTTTGACATAAGGACAGGCAGATAAAATAACGAACCACGAAAATACGACACAACGATGAAACGAAACGTTAGATTTTATAGACGGTAATAAGTGGGTTTACGTCTCGTCGATAGCGAAGTAAGAAGATTCTAACTATCTTCGATTCAGTGACGGGAACTGTGAAGAATCGGCTATTTCCGTTTTATAAGGCACCATCCCAGCGTTCGCCTGAAGCTATTTCAGGAATCCGTAGAAAAACGAAATCGAAACGGCCGGAGCCGTGGATCGAACACGGGTCGTTCCGAATGCGTTTATGTCATTTGTGGGCAGCGCAGTTCAAAATATAGCACTTGTGTTTATAGTGTGTTTTTTTTTAATCCAGTTGTTATTTTTCCAGATACTGCAGTCTAAACCCATTTGTGGCCATTTTGAGGGGCATCCCACGGAAATGATGTTTCTAACAACCGTACCGAATTTTCAAAACTATAGGGTAGCGACATAGTTCGAAGTGTGTGTTCTTTTCGTAGGTATACAAATACAATGCACGTTAAATAGTTTCGTAAAAAAAGAATATCCGTAACTCGCTGCAACACACTGAAGTGCAGGTAGGGAGGCCCCTCAACATGTTTGGGAAAGTTACGTATAAAATATTTTTCTGCTTTGAAGCACTCGTACAGAAAGTATTTTAATCCTATACCCTGTTATAAATATTAAGTTCATAGGACTAGAACACTTTTTGTGAAACTGTTTAAAATTTGAAAAATGTATAGCATTGTTACTGATAGAGTTAACGTAAAATAATCCCAACGCATTCAAAGCACGACGCTCGCCTGTTTTCTTATACGGACGCACGTGCGTTGCCTTCGCCAGTGCTCGGAGTCCGGTAGAGCAAGGGTAGATATTTAAATGTTAAATAAGACGTGGCCGAGAACCTGTCGTACCTACATATATGTCACGACTGACTTCATTTCGTTCATCTCGATGCGGCCCACATTACCATGGGGTCTTTAAACCCGTTATGAATCCCTGAGGGAAACGGTGAGCAAATAAATATTTTCATGCTAAAAGAAAAACACTGGAAAACAACTGCACAGAAAATTTTTTTCTGCGTTTTTATTCCTGTAGGAAACATATTTTATTTTCTAAAAGGTGTTTGTTAGAAAATAATAACACATAAAGGGGTGTCATTTAGAAAAAAAGGGGGGGAAAGTATTTATTGCGCCTCCCTGAATTTAGAATGAAAGGTGAATAAAAATTAGTTTTTGTATGACAGTTTTGTAATTAAAGTAGTAACTACATAAACATGTAATTCTTAAGTGTTATTATTAAAGTTTGAGTGTATTAGGTGAAAGGTCCTATTAGCTTTTTCTTAAATGCTACAAGGCTATTTCTTCCAAATTAACATTACTTCCCCCCCTTCCCCTTCGACACGAAAGAATAACCTGAAATGACGCTCCTAAGAGTAAGTCCCACCACTGAATATAATTTAACATGTAAATCCCTGCCCTTACTTTGCTCCCGCCATAGTAACCGTCCATCGAACTGGAAGGATGCGTGTGCCGTATTGCGTGCGGAGAAAATGCGCGTGATGTCGGTGAACTCCACAGGTGGTCACTGACACCACGGTGGGGGGGGGGGTAGGGGAGCTCTATGGCCGCTACTGGTACCGTGCTCTGCCAGGACATACGCATGCGCACGAGCATCGAACCGAGGGGTAGGAAAGAAACGCTAGTCTTCAGCACGTCCTTCCGCAGCGTGGCAATACGGCCGCCATCTTGGATTTTCTGTGTGTTTTAAGATTGCGCGGCATATAATCAAACGCCAGAAGCATTATATTAAATTCACACCTTTTTGGAAGTATAAAATTAAAACCACTTACAGAAAATGTTTTTGCCAACTCATTGTGTTGACATGTTTCTGGCTAACTATATAGAGATGGGAAATTTTACTTTGCCCACCATTCATTCTGACTGAAAATTTGCTATAGAGTACGTTATTCTGGTGACATTTTTTGCTCGCAACGTTGGTCTAATTTGTAAACTAGGATTATCTTTTTTTTATATAAATAAAGGCCTTTCAAGTAGATGAAAATCGTAATTTTATATTTGTATAAAATAGTGTTAGTTTCGTTAACATTTCTTGGAAGAACATTTTCTTCTTACGAAAAAGAAAAAAAAAATTGCTCTGCCAATTTTACGTATTGGCATTTTAGAGTCAAAATTTGCAAATTTTTACTTTACACAAAATGTGAAAATCAATAAATAAACTTTTAAAATGAAAAAAAAAAATCCATCAAAATTACGTGTAAATGTTTACGCCTTGATGCATGTAAAAGCCTATTACAAAATATTTTTGTATTTTAAAAAATTGCTAAGGGTAGCAAATAAATTGCAAGATTCAGTCATTTTTTAAAATACAAACATATCTTGTAAAGGGTTTTCATGTAGGGCCTACCTACTTCAAGCAGTAGCCCGTCGCGTGCAGTCATAACGTGAATTATTTCGTTTCATTGCGTTTATTGGTTTTTGCTTTTTGCGTGCGGTAAAAACATGCAACTTTTGACTTTATGGAAATATTGTATGCGCCATTTTATTTGTAAGAGGAAAATGTACCCCAAGTAACGTCTATAAAACTAACACTAGGTATTTCATACAATTGTAAAATCGTAATTTTTCCCCATTTGAACGCCCTTAAACGCCTTTCATAAAAATTTAGGCGTAACTTATGCTGTTGCTTTACAGTGTGTACGTTGCCGGTGTCCTGTTAAATTTGTTAAATTTCCTGCGTCAGCAGTTTATGATTCTGAGTTGCTAGGATACGAGATATGTGTATGTGGTTTCTTTTCCGTCTTTTAACGTATTTGTTTGGTTAAATTTATGTGACTGAATTAACGGTAGGAAAACAATTTTTTCAGGTTCATTTTGTTGGGTGAAATAATGCAAATCAGACTATCGTTGTTAATTTAAGCAGTGCTACAGCGTTTCGTAACTTTACATAATGTGATGAACATTAGTCTCGGGTGGTTTTGCTGTGTTTTCAGAGAATTGCTGTCGGTAACTCTGTGTCAAAGCTTTCTAAGGACTGGAGACGCCTTGATTATTTTATCTAGGCCTATCTCAACAAATTCACGTGAATTCTTGTTGGCTTATTAATTCAGTTGGGCCATGTTTTCTTACTTGCCGTAGTGACTAGCGTACAAGAGTGATCGATGAAGTAGCAGTGCTAACGGCTTGGTTTATTAAGGGTATCGATTCTGGATCAAATAAAGAAACGTCTCAGGCCAGTGGTACAAGGAATATGGCAGATATAAGCATGCCTGTACTGCGGAATCATGTCAAATAATTGATTTTAAGAGTCCTGTAACCACTCCTTAGAAAACCTTACTGATCTGGACGCCTGCTTGAACCTTTTACATGAATCTGAGGCCTGGAAATAAAGTGGGGGTGATAAGGACAATAGTGGCACGTGTAAAACAACGAAGCCGTGAACAGACGTTCATGAATTGCTGTTTTTTTTTGAGAGTCTAAAAAATTACAGTTTTTTTTGTACAGTGCCCGCCATCGTAGCTGGCGAGTGGCAGCTTTAGGAAAAGAGGGCATTTTTAGGGCCTTACAGCAGTATGAAAAAACCGATTATGTTGGATGGTGAAGGGCTTCCAAAATGTTATCTAACTTACTGTGTAGGAAGTACTACTCCGTTATAGTCTGGAATGTGTTTTCGTGGTTAAAAATTGTGGGGAACCAGTTGATAGAGTCGTCCGAAAAAATTATGCTTATTTAAATCTTATTCCGACGCTTTTCGAGTGTCAGGCAGCACGAGAATGAGTTCAGTTTGACCTAAAATGGCGAAGCGAATATCTTTGATTTATTGGATATTTGAGCCCCTAACAATGACGTACCGGTACGTAATTGGCAGTACATATGTGGGTTAAGACGTAAAGTATGAGGGATTCAGTTCGCTAGTAATTCCTAGCGATGTCTTATTGCCTTGACAAGAGTTTTATTTGTAAAACACGTGGTGGGCCTTCCTTTAAGAGCGAGGACGGAAATGTCTTATTTTCCCGGTTGTCGTGTATCGTATTAATCGTTTATAATCTTAGCTGTAAACCTACGTCAGGAACGTGACATGCCATACTTGAAAGTGACAGTACAGCATGCGCTGGAATAATGTCTATATACCTTTGCCCGACATGTGATGCATTCTGTATCTTCCGTACGGAAGGTGTGATTGTATAATGTCCTGGTAATGAGTTTTATTTTTTGCACCCACGTTTTTTTTTGAAGAAACGGAAATGTCGTTTCACGTATTTTAATAAAAGTTTTTCTTGCTCGATAGACCAAAGATTTTTCTTCGTAGAACTTTATGCTCGTTGGTTTATGACTTTGATAGGTTTACGAACAATCCGTGAAGACACAAAATAGTTTTCATATTGTATTTTTCTTTCTTTCAACCTGAAAACCTACGAATTTACTACTGCGCGAACGCTAGATTCAAGTTCCATTCACATTACAATATAATAATTGGTAAACAAATGCCTTCTGATCACAAATTGACGGACTTGTAGCAGGTTTTTAATGACGTAGACGATGGAAGTCTTTGAAAACACAATGATTCTATGGCACTTTTAAGAGGATTGAATGCCAAGGCCTTGGACTTTCATTCTGCAGATTCACTTCCGTGATTAATGCTGGTGCCGCCCGACGATGTACAGCGATTAGCAGACGAGTAGTCTACAACAATTCTACCAAACAAAAGAACTTAAAACATCGTAGCTTAATTTTTTGTCATTTTATTCATAAGTTGTGTTTCAGCAAACGAAGAGGTGAGGACGGTTTTAATGTTTTACCACGTTTTTATTAATTCCCTTTTTTGTTTGTCATTTTGGTGTAATTTTGCTTGTTCAAAATCTATTACAAAATTTCACACACACACGCGCGCGCAAGACTGAAATGCAGGAAATACTTATTTAAATAAAAATATATAATATGTCAGTTACCACGTTTTTAAAACTGAGTAAGAAGTATACAATAATTTCCTCTGTGAAAATGTTCGTAAGATTTAAAACGAAAAACGCGGGACGCATGCAACAGATACTTGGTGAATGAATAGTGCATCTTAGTCACCAGCAATTTAACTGCACTATAGGCCATTCGGAATAAAGTGAGCACTAAAGATTTAACCTTTGAAAAAAATCACTAGCCGTTATTGCATATAAGTCAACATTAACAACAGTTACATTATTGTTTGTATGGTTGGTAGCGAATAACTGCATGTAGTTCCATGGATTTTCTTATTTGAATACAGCATTAGTGAAACAACATCAATTGCAAACGACCTTTCTGTATTTAATATACTGAAAAATATTTATTTAAATTCTTACTGACGTACCTGCTGACTGTACATTTTTATTTAATTTGCGGCAGCAGAAAGCGACGCAACCGAGTCGATTGTCGTTGGCAGACGCCGCTAACGCTTTGCGCCACAGAGGTAGTTTAAAATTTCACCGACAGATGGCACCAGAGTTAAGTTTTCGCCGCTTGGAAGCGAATTGCGTCATTCAGTTTGTTTGTCCGTTATGTAATGAATGTCGGTTTCTGATAAACACATATAAAGTTTTAGAAGTGAGTGTTCACGAATATCATTGATAAATTATGTGAAGTCATTAGTAATGTAAGTTGTTTTTTTTATGATCGCCAGCCTGAGTATCTGGAAGTAGAAACAGCATTTTTTCCCCTGTTTTACACATTAAGAAAATACGTTATTTATTGTTTCTCTTTACGTGCTTCGTCGTTGTTCATTGCAGTGTGCTGAACGGAACTTGAATTCTTGAGTTGCGTGTGTCGTGTGTGTTTTTAGTGGCGGTTTTAATTTAAAAGTTCGAATATACTGTGCATGCATTTACGAGATTCGTAACGGTAACAGAGCCGTTAGAGTAGACGCAGAGAAACCAGTGTTATAAGACGTTTACTAGCAGCTATTTATAACTAATATTACTACTGAGTATAGCACATATTCAACACCCGTGCATTTAATGAGTACATATTGTGGCTAAAATTTATCGGAGCAGTGTAATGTAAATGTAAACATTGTACAAGCCTATGCAAATAAAAGCACGTGGCAATGTTGATGTTTACATGTAGCGGAAATATATAAACTGGCAGAAAATAGAAATTAATCAGGGCTTTTTTGAGTGCTCACTTTATTCCGAATCACCTATACAAATGATATTAACTGTTGTGTGATTTTTCTCGACGTCAGCTACTTTCCGCGTGCCCCGTAAGTTGTTCATTTTATATTTTATGTAAACTTATAGGATAAATTATTTTGTAAATTATAGTCCGTTTTAAAAACGTGGTGCATTAATTTTTTTATCTAAATATTTTTTTAAAGACTTCGAATTAATTGACTACGTTACCGCAAACAGACTGTACCTGGCCGAAGTGCATACCGGAACATTTTAGCCGCCGACGAGTGTTCATAAAAATGAACTTTTCAAGTACTAGTTACTTTATTATTTTAACCAATTCACCTGATTCCGCCACTTTTTCGGTAGAAACATAGTTGTCAGTAATAAATACAGTATCCAGATTCTACCGTACTAAATAATTAACGTCTGTGTCTGCAACATATCACAAATTGAAATTATTAATATTTACAAGACTGTATCATGAACGGTCTATACGAATTTTGCTCTTCTAACACCAACCCCTTCCCCCCGTGATTTCCTGTTCCTCTCGCTCATCGCTCCTTCGCACTTCTTTCGCGTCACTTCCGCTGACCGGAGCAAGCACCTGGCCGCCAGATGACGTCACGCGGGTGACGTGACTGCGTGTCGCGAGACTGGTCCAGCTGGCAGGAGATTGGCTCGGGTTGCACACACCTGTGGTGCTCTCTGTGACCTCACGGTGGAACTATGCCACGTCTGAGCCGAGAGAGGCTCTTCTTACCTTGCGTCCTAAGTGACCTGAGCTTACACGACCGACATCATGTTCAACATCTCTCGTTAACCCTGCTCGAGACCATGCTAGCAGTAACACACTACAAAATGGTAAACGTCAGAATTAAACATTGAAACCGTGCGCACGGCGATGTTCCAAAAAATCGACGAAATTGACAAGTAACGAATAGGTCATTTTGGTTTTGACCATCATGGGCGTAGGTTTAAATCCCGAGCAGTCCAAACATGATTCTACGTTAACTCGAATAAATTTACATAAAATGACGTGGACTGCAAGAGAGTACTTTATCCGCGCTATGTTGCCACATAGTGCGCGTAAATGTCTTGCAACAATGTGTCACTAACATTATCGTCTCCAATTTAGTCCCGGATTCGCGTGATGTGCTTACTATACGGGTTTATGGGTATTCTGTATATGTTCGAGGAAGTATTGTCTGATATAAGGTTGTTAATGTTTGTTTGAAAAGGTTATGTACTATGCACAAAAACCAATAAAATATTAAACTACTTGTGCTGCAAATACACTTGTATGAAGTTATTATATGTATTTGTTAACTTACCCTTGTAAGTTGTATTTTTGGTGTGTGCGTGCATGCGGTAATGGTAGGACCAACCTGTCAGATATGATTTTTGTGTTTTGGCATGTAGATTTGCATTGGGTAAGTTATACGTTTTATAACCTTTGAGTTGTCTTCTATTGGTATAACCTTATATAACTCGTTGGTCGCATCCATGCCGTGGACCGTGATCGCTTCCGTGCCTGTCACTCTTTCCAACTTGTTGAATGTGGCTTGCGCGGAGAGGCTGAACTGAATTTCATGTCAACGGCAACCTTACCACTCGTGTCTCACACACACAAAAGCAGATTATCCAGGAAGGCTCCGGAACATCCGCCGCCAGCTTGGAAGAAAAAATATAAATTTTTCGATAACGCCTGTTTCCGATTTATTTTCGCCTAGTTGGTCATGAGAGGGCATATGTTATGCTATAGTGGATAGTTTAAAATAAAACGTAAAATAAATGTTGTTAAATTGGTTTGAGGGACATGAGTGAGTGAAATTTTGGTCAGCGCTCAACGTCGAAGTCTTCAGAGATAACCCGCCGACCAACGGCATCGTCCGGCACGATTCCTGCATCAGGGACAGCGCGCTGCGAATCTAACCCGGATCGCCATAATGGGAAGCGAATGGTCTGACCATTCTGCCACCTCGGTCCCGTGTTTTTGTGTGAGTGAGGCACGACTCCAAGGGCGATGTTGACCGGTTTATCTGGCGTGGTATCACCTCTACAGCAAGACACTGAAACGGCGCGCAGTTGTATCGTAGAACACTCGCCTGACTGATACTTTCAGTGGTGACACCACCTTTTTATTGGTGGAAAGTTTTAAGTAAAGTCCAGTACACCTCTCTATTGTAGCTTCACAAGAATCCCTTCAGTAGTTGTTTAGATATAGTAGATTGAAAAAGCCGTTTATAGTCATGTTGAGGTGCTCTGGAATGGTCTTTCTAATCAACGTGATGTTTTAAAACTACTATTCCGAGGTCTTTTGAAGTGTTCGTTCTTTTCGTAAATCCACACATTAGAAACACGTTTAGTAGTTTCTTAGGTAAAAGCGTTCTGCTAGCACGCTGCAACGCTGGCTACAAGGCAGGCAGGCGGGTGCCTTAACTTCAACCTCACTTGCTAGATTAATCAAAGTTGACCATGAGTGTTACATTTAAACTATTCAGTACGTCGTACTTTGAGTTCTGTTGGGTCAACTGTATAACAATGAAGGCGGGTGTGTAAATCGTGTCACAAATAAAGGCTGTCTTTAATATTTTACTATCTTTGCTTATTGAATAAGAAAAGTAAACGGCAGCTGGCTATTATGATACGCGAATGTTTCCAATGCAAGTACAGAAAATAAATAATTCTGGTAGGTTTGAGTGATTTTACACAAGGTTTCTTGTTGAACATTTTTGTGCTGTTGGTAACACAGCTTATACTACCGTAGCTGAGCTGCCACGCCATGCAGTTTGCTTTGTACCTTTCAAGATTTAGTGCTCCGTATCTCCTTAGCTGCGGTTAATATTTATGGCCATCCCCCGCTTCGCATGGAAGGTTCTCTTTCTTAGCTATGCAGTGCCAATCTACTGCTTCCTCAATATATTATAACAATGACAACATACGGTTGATAATCATATTGTTTTCGTGAAGCACGAATGGGATTGAGAAATGGAAAATAGCAATGTACATATTTTCAAACTCAGCAAATTTATAAATATTTCTTAATGATATTACCAGGTTAACCCAGTATTTCAATAGCACGGCGTTGCGCCGAGAATATATGGCTACTTAATGAATTCGTATATAAATAATGTAAATTTAGCAATAGAGTATTGCATGCATTGTAGGAATCTAGCTAGCACAAATGGTTAGTTATTCAACTTATTTCATAGTTAAATAATTATTAAAACTTAAAAGGTTGTCATTTGCAGTTTCTCGCTGGGAGCGTCTCGTGTCATGTACAATAAAGTATTTGAAGTTATAGTGCGTTAGCTTATATTACACGTAGAAATCCGAAAGATGCAGTGGTTTTTTAGTTCAGACTGAGTGGAGTATCTGAGATCAAACACAGTTGCTTTATAAATGCGGCAGTAGAATTTGAATCAATCTGTATACCTACACATACGTGTTTTTTATCCATTATTTTACGCGTTTTCTGTTTTCTGCTGGAAAAAATAATCCGTTGTAATCATTTTAAACGTTTTTAGCAATACCGCTACTAATTTTTTTTTCTGCTGTTGCTTTTGGAAGGTTAAATGTAGTAATAACTAAAACATATTTTTAGAAAATAAGGTATTAAAAATTTGCTTCTATTTTTTTAAATTCCGCACTAGGTATGTGCGGTTTGTTATTGAACTGTAAAAATGTACCTTGGAAATAAATTATACTTGAAACTGTAAAACTTATAATGTCCCTTTCTGTTATGAAGTTGGACACTGATCTTGTGACAGTCACATTTTTAGTGTCTTGCAAAAGGATACACGGTGTAATGAAAAAAATATACAAAGTGGCATGATAAAAGAGAATGAACAGATCTTGTAAAATATATTAAATGCAGAGGAATATGAAGGAGGCATACCTCGTGTTTGATTAGTGTTGTAGCGTGTCACCTCTGTTTTTACGCAAAAATTGCAATTAACATGTATTTTTACGGTAGGCCTACGTCTAAAACCCACACCCGTTGTGAAGATTCAGTATTTAACTGGCATTGTTCCAGACGAGATTCGTCGGTAGGTATCAGCGAATGAAGAAGGAATCCAAGCATCTACTACACATCTATAGCACATACCCTCTTGGGATACCTTTCAGCTGCAACAAGACGCTCAAGTTTAGGAAAAGCTTCATGCGTACGTTCATCGGCCTTCAGGGAGACCCCAAACCACCAGAGTCAAATTATGGAAGGATAAATAATCTCACTGGCTTTCCAGTTGGATGGCGTAAGAAACAAAGCCTTTCAATTGGTCACAAGGAGAACTGGATTATTTGAAGGCACCAACCAGACTCCGAACTGGAGTTGGCATAACAAAAATTAAATCCGCCGAAGTGGGGCTTTTCAAATGACGCATTCCTTTGTGATTGTGAAGAACAAGAAATCCAACATCATTGTCAGTTCAACTTGTGCCCTTCAGTACGCACTGTGGTAGATCTCTTTGAAGCCATCACTAATGCTTTTGACGTCGCCAGTTATTGCACTAAGAACGTCTAGTTGTCGGACATACATCGCCAATAATACATCACACAAGTAGATCGGTTTTTCTGCTACAGTTTGCATCATTTTGCACCTTACATTTGTATATTCGTATATGTACAAGATGGTATTTCTGATACGAATAAATAGCATTATTGACAACTTAAATTTCCTTGACTATGATTTAACGGTTTTCATAATGTAGCATTTTGGATCCTTCAAATTGACTAAGAACTGCTTTTTTAGACTGATGTAGCTATGTAATATTAGCCGGATTCGTACACAAAACTATGAAGTCTGCGAGGGCCTTTACTATATGATATCTACATGGACTCGTATGGTCCGGTCACTGCTTAAAATCGCGGAAGAAATGCCACTACAATAACACTGCATGCCAGTTCAGCGCATCGCACATAGAGGCTATGCTGTTCTCGTCGAGCGTAGCAGTCTTCAGTTATTCCTTCCCCTCCTCCTCCGCTAATATGCATGTTTTCTGCGTCTGGAACGAGGAATATTACATTCGGCACATAGGCCGTTAACAACCTATATATGACATTACAATGTTTTTTATGTTTCAGGCATAAACTACTTACACCTAATACATTTTTGATATGACTGTTTTGACGAGTTGTCTTTGAGTGACGATTTTCGCAGAGTTTTTTTTAAGAATGCTTAAGAGTGTGGTTTATGTCGGCTTCACAGATGCGTATCATTGAATATTATTGTTGGAGTGAATATAAGTCGTCTTTTGTTTCGGTTTTCCCTTTCACTTGTTTTTTTATTTCGAAGTTGGTAGCTTCAAACTCATAACGTACGTGTCCAGATATTTACGTTCATCATCTTACTTTGTTTTGCCTGTACATCTGTTAGTATTGCATTAATGGAGATATCACTTTTTCCGTTTGTTTATTTAAGAGACTTATATGGTACATTAATTAACGCTGAGCACTTTAACCTAATTTTGTATTAATTTTTAAGTCTCCTTAAAAAAAACCCAAAAAGGTACTACCGGTATGAAAACTAATTTACTTTTTTAAAGAAAATAATTGGCCATAGAAACACAAATTTTTTTAGAGCATTATTTTGTGCTGGTTGAAAATTTAATGCTTTTCTGATAGTTCTTCTTATACTAAGCATGTTTGCTTACAAAGTTGTTCTAGAATTTTTTTTATGCGTCGTCTTAAATTCCTAAAAATTCCAGTTAAGTGAATTTCGTAAAATTACATACTTGTAAAGTCAAGTACTAACGTTTGAAGGCACACGGATTGCTAATGAGTTCACATTTGTGAACACTTTCATCCACGCCTAAACTAAGCACTTAGAATAAAGGCGTAATAACGTTTATACTCGCCGATCAAAGAACATACCTGGACGTGTGGAACCTTGCCAGGCAAAATAATTTAAACTACATGTTACGTTTTTGTCAGTGAATCACTCCATATCACTCAGGCTACATCACTTCGATCTTATCCTCAACTGTGTGAGAGAAACGTAGTCTAAAAGAACATGACCTTGACAGTAGAATTACGCAGGCATGAGTTCTTACATAATTTGACGTGCTTCCATATACAGAACTAACGGGAAACAGTGAGCGTACGATAAGTTGTTGATATGTAGACCATACGTTTCATTTTAAACACGTGTTTAGAACCGATTGGAAGCGTTCGTGAGGTTCTCCTTTTCGTTCGGCTTTTTTCAGTTATACAACATACAAATATAGTAAAAACATATTTATAAAATTTGTCAGTTTCTCTGTCTGAAATAATTGAAAACGAAGTTGATACATTGAAAAGAAAATTGGTTGCGTTGTAAAATTAAGTAAACTTTAAACATAAAATAGACATAAAACAGCAAAGTAAAAGTTATCTAAATATTTGTTAGAGTAGGGCCTATTGGTAAACGTAATTCAGACCGTTCAGGAAATACTGAACTGTAGTAAGCCTATTGTATTGTTAGATTTCGATAAACCCATTTCGGGCGTAAAAACTAAATTATTTTTTAATAAATTAACGTATGTTACTTAGCTGGACACTAAACGAAATATTTTTAATAAAAAAAAGTAAACGTTTTGTAACATTTATCTCAGAGGTGACACTTTATTTCAGAATACGGTTTTCAAACTAAAAATAATATAGGTTAACAGTAGCACTAAAATTGTTCTGTTTCAAGTGTAATATGTGTATAATACAACAATGAAGCTGAATATTATTGTAGTACCTTTCCAACCAATTTTAAAATTGAAAGAGCAGATATGGCTTTTATTAATCTGACATTCGTAGCAGCCAGTAGAAGTCTGTCACTTCAACGTAGTATATATGTATGCATACTTACATGCACAGCTGCGTTTGTGAATTTCTAAATTTGGTGCCGTTGTGTCCTACTGCACGCCCAAGAATGAAACTATTGCACGACCATGACTAGTCCCGCGGGAGAAAAGTTTTAAACTAACCGAAACTAATTAAAACTAACGTAATCTAATCTAAACTACGAACTACAGTTCATACTCCTCCCTGTTACGTGACTACCTACTACGAGCGTCACATTCAGGGCCGGTGCAAGGTCATTCAGTGTCCTAAGGCGAAGAACCTGAAGTGCACCCCCCCCCCCCTATTTTTCATCTTCAAATTACCATCGTCTTAAAACCCTACTAGGTAACTTTTTTTTAAGCACTTGAGAAATCTTGAAAAATTTTAACTCTATTCTTTCCACGCACACACTTCAAGTAAAAAAACTTCGCTTGAATAATACATTGGACATTATGGCCATACAATTGAAAAAACAGAGTCGAAGAATGCGAAAACATTCACTATACAAGTCAATCGAAAGGTAACTCCTCAAATGTAGTTTTCCCAACTTCTGCAAATTTCAAACATGAATGCTCGCAATATCTAACACCAACACCACAAAAGTTCTAGTCAATGAGAGGGTGACCACTCCTGTTATTTCCACGAAGGCGAGTTTTAGAGAGTGGATTCTTGAAGGGTTTAAGTTCACAATAACATACTAATTATTGTGTACAGAATTGAAATTTAACTCCACGTCGTTTTCTATATTTTGCCAAGATACCACTTTAAAATTAAATAATGTATATATGTGTGTATATATATATATACTATGTTAATATATATACTATGTTTATATATATATATATACTATGTTTATATATATATACTATGTTTATATATATATACTATGTTAATATATATATATGTTAATATATATACTATGTTAATATATATACTATGTTAATATATATATACTATGTTAATATATATATAATATGTTAATATATATATAATATGTTAATATATATATAATATGTTAATATATATATAATATGTTAATATATATATATGTTAATATACAGGGTGTATATTAATTCATGATACAACGCTTGAGGGCAGGTAGTACGAGCCAAAACAAGCACTTTTTAACTATAAACCCGTAGGCGGAAATGTACCGTCTTCGTAGGGGAGCGCAATGAAAACTCAGCGTAGGCAACCCCGCTGTGCATTACACTGATCTGTCGAAGGTATTTGAAGCCCCCATCCTCT
>PNEQ01004224.1:48885-78617 GCA_003012365.1 Medauroidea extradentata
TATCCCGAAGGGTTCGATAGATATCAATAGTTGATTGGAAACACATTTAACGTCTTTTCAGCCCCTTAAAAGTTGAACTTCGAAAAATCCTTAAATTGGCTAATATGCATTTTTACGAGTGTCCTATTAAAGTAAAAATCACGATGATAGGCCGTCGGGTTCGAGTTCTATCGACGTTTCTTCGGAAACACATTTCACCCCTTTTCACCCCCTTAGAGGTCGAATTTCGAAGAATCCCTTCTTAGTGCTCGCCTACGACCTGAAGGGAACCCCCACAAAAAATTTCACGATTCTAGGTCCAGTGGTTTGGGCTGCAGTTTGATATGTCAGTCAGTCAGTCAGTCAGTCAATCAGTCGCCTTTCATTTTTATGTATAGATAATTTGTAACTGAATTTTTTTGTATAAATGTACTGAACTGTTTTTAGATTTCATCACCGAAAGTACCACATTATTTTAATTAAAGTAAGCAAAATTGAAGCAAAATATTTTTTTTTTTTTGCTGACGAATGGTACACTATTTTTTAAAACGGATCCACAGTATTGTGTATCGCGTGACTGCACATTGACTCAAATTTTTTCAAAGCTTTTGGTAAATAATTATTTGAGTTATTGTCACCAGTCTGAAAAAAACTCGGGAACAAGCCCTTAATTCCAGCGCATCGCTTTACAAATGAATCGTTCTGGGTAAATGATCGTTCGTGAAGTTGGCAATTATCATTATCTAAGATTGTTGTTTTTCCATACTGACTTTCAAAATCGTGTAAATTTCAATTAGAGTTTTCAGCCTTTAGTTATCAATCACACCGTTTTAACACAGACCACCAGATCTTGGGGAAATAGAAAAATTCGTAAGTCCAGTGACTAAGTTGTTATAATCCATTGTCTCGTGTATCTCAATTATCTCAATCACCGTACATTCGTTCATCATCAGCTGTTCCGGCAAGTACCGTAAACCGGGGTTACTATGTCCATTTTCGGGGTTACTTTGACCACTCAAAATATTAGCTTTTGGGTTTTCTGGTAAATAAATATATATTCAGAGCAGATTATTTTAATAACTGCCTTTGATCCTTATAGTTACTGTCTGAAACTTTATTTATTTATTTCGTCTTTCATTTTCCTGGCGAAGTAAAGGCTAAAATGCCTTCTCTTACACTTAACCAAATTTTAAACAACTATCACATGCACAAAAGTAGCAATAAAATGAGTTGAAATCTAACTAGAAACAATAGAAAATAGTAACTAAGTATATAAAATTGACGTAGTTAAAATAAAATAAGCTGACAGCTGCGACAAAACTTAAATGAAAACTAATCTAAATCCTGGAATATACACTTGCAGCTTACAACATACATTTTCTTTAAGTCACTAAACGACATAAAATCCAAAATTCTGAGTGGTCAAAGTAACCCCACAAGGTCAAAGTAACCCCGGTTTACGGTAGCAGCTGATGAACACATGGTCGGGGCTTAGTATACACAGGACAGTGAATTCTAACATGATGGTCATAAAGAACTCGCGAATTTTCCTTTCCCTTATCTAAACCCATGCGTGAGGGATACATACAGAAAAATGTGTTGCATAAAATACTCAACGATTCTGATTATTGTCGCGGAACACACTGGTCCCTAAAACTCTGAAATTTCGTCCACACAATGTTTAAAACCCGATGTTAGATACCGCTGACTACACGAAAAGTAAACAAATAAAAAAAAATCACGAAATTAGCGAGTTTACGATCGGACTGTTTACTCTCGATGTTAAGTAATCTGTTCTGTTAACTTTATAAAGCAACAAATTGATTAACAAAACATCACGATCATAGGATGGGTATGACTAAATTTCAGCTTTTAGTGGTGGGCAAAAGACCAAGACTAAATTTTGCACGCATCGAAGTATAATAATGCGAAGACAGTGAAACTTACAGACAACAAATCCCACGAATAAGTCGCCTGAGTTAAGGCCTACCTCGGAGCGCGGTGGGAGCAAGGATAGGGTTTTACACGTTAAAGTAAATTCCGTGTAGCTCTGCCACCTTTTGAGATATCGCTTTCGGATGAAAACCATTTTCTGCATTGATAAGAGGAGAATACTGCGACGTAAACGAACATGTGAAAAGAATTTTATGAATACAGGGTTAGAGTGTTTAATCGGCATGAAAACACTTATTTGCTCATAGTTTTCAGGGTATTGATATGACTTGCTAAAAGATTCCGTAGCAGTGTGGGCCGTATCGTACTGAACAAAACAGTCAGTGGTGGCATGTATGTAGATTTGAAATTGACTGAGATATTTAGGGATATAATTTAACCTGTAACGCCCTATCCTTGCTGCCGCCGGAGCTCTGAGGTAGGCAGAGTCCTTAATAGCAACTAATAACGACTGACCCTGTAGGCCTGTATATACAATACATATAGTGTATTTAAATTTTGAATGTTGTTAACACGAAATACAATTAATTAAATATCTACGGCTTTTACGACGTAACATCGAAAAAGGACGTTTCCTTGCTTCTCATGGGATTTTGTTCTTATTGGTTCCCGCTGCTGCGTTCACTTAGCGTGTACAGTAGTGTGCAAATGCCGACTTGCTTGGCAACAGCTCGTCACAGTAATGTTAAGTTTATCGCACTCAGACCTCTGATGTGCGTGAGCGATGTTAACAGCGTGTCACGCACTTTTTTTTTTTACGCACAACTGTTAAAACTTATGAATGTATAGAACCGATAATACCAACCCATTGCAAGAATCGTTCAAAGATCACAAAACTTATGAACTTTGAAAGAACTGTGCAATGGGAGTGCATGACTGGATTCAGTGTCTTGGACGTACTCATTACGTTTATCATAGAAAATAATGCACGTTTTAAATTTAAATTTATTATTTTAAAATGTAGCACGGTTATTAGGAGCATGTTTTGAAGCACCGTGAAATGTTTGGTGTGTTTTTTTTTTTACATTGTTTAAATCCGAAAAATTCGTGCGTTGGTCTTTGGCACGTGGTTCACCTCACTTTTCAACGTCTTTATTTATTTTTATATTTGTATCATGTATGTTTTTTTCTTATTTTAGATATGAATTGTGATTAAATTTGCCTTTTATGAAACTTTTGTATCTCTCATAGTTTTTGCGTAATGAGTCGTAAACGTCAAAATTTGCACTTTACGGTTTTAAGTACGCCACTAAAACAAACTGACGTACGAAACCGACAAAATTCACTGTGTATAACACTGTTGTAGGCTATGATTTGACATATATAAAATCAAAAAATAAAATACTTTTGTTTTTATTAAAAAATACTGAATTTTGAAATGAAAATTTAAAAAACATCAACAATTTTTTATAAATAATATATATATATATATGTAATATATATGTTTTATGTATGTCAAAACATACCCTACAACATTGTTATATAGTGTGGATTTTTTTTCAGTTTGGTATGTCTGTTGATTTTAGTGACGTACTTAATTAAAACCGTAAAGTCCAAATGTTGACGTTTACGACTCATTACGCAAAAACTATGAGAGATACAAAAATTTCCTAAGAGGAAAATTTAATCACAATGTATATCTAAAATAAGAAAAAAAATCTGGTACAAATATAAAAACAAAAAAGGACGTTGAAAACTGAGGTGAACCGCGCATTATCCACAAGAATACAAGGTCATAGCTACAAAGTTCCATGAAAAAAAGGCGCACACGCTGTTGTTATCGAGCCTGGCAGTTTAGTCCTTATCACTCCCCTGCTTCCGCGCCACAAAACACAGAAAATTACACCCGGTACATAAGGCTATATGCAGGCTGTCCAGAAAAGACCATGCAATAAATAAGCACATGGCGCGAATCTTGGTCTAAATTGGAGAAGAAATTGTTAGTGGCAAAGTGTTGTGCATTTTACAAGAAGAATATGGCAACACTGCATGGAGAAAGTCTCATATTGCGCTCCACGGATATAATCGTACTACTACTGTTTTATCATGTAATGAACGCAGGTTCAAATCCCGAGCAGTCCAAACATGATTCTGCGTTTACTAGATGTATACCTACATAAAAAAAATAATAGGCCTGGAGTACAAAACGGTTGCCACATTGCCCTCGTAAAATGTCGTACATTTTTTCACGATAATTTTCGTTTCCAATTTATCCCAGGGTTCGCGTGGTGTGTTTATTACACGACCATTTCTGGACATCCAATATAAAGGTATGTCAGGACATGCCTTGCACCGCGAGTCTGGGAAGGATAAACATTGCAGTGGCTGAAAGAGGCACTGACCTAGGTCGTCCCACTTCCGGCCGCGATCACGGCACGCGCGCACGACGTCCGAGCGACCTTGGGCCGCGTCGAAGGTCAGCGAATCTCCCGCGAGCCAAGTGGCGCAGTTCCGCGAGTGCGCCGGCGCGGAAATTGGGGCGCTGGTGACTTCCCCCCCCCATCTACCTCCGCCCACTGTACGTCATCTCAGCCCCACCCATCCACACCTTGGGTTGTTTTGCACTCTTCATACGTTAGCGACAGATCGTTATATGCAGTATCGAATCGTTCACAGCGAGTTGCTAATTGATACAGGATGTCCTGACACAACCGGATAATAAGCACACTATGCGTATCGTGGGCTGAATTAGAGACGAAAATGTTAGAGGCAAAATTTAATGCAACGGCATTTTGCGTGCACAATGTGGCAACACAGCACGGTAGTAAGGCCTCTCTTGCGCTCCACGTATGTCTTATGCACAGAGCCAGTGATTTTTGGTGAAAAGAATTCTGCAACATTTTGTTTCAGTGCCTTATGTGCACATCTGTTTCTCTGCTTCATGGCCAGTAATTGGAAGTTTATAACTTTCGGTGTCCTACCCGAAAATCACGGACGTGTGGTGTCGCGGTAATATTGTTTTGGTTGGTACAATCAAATGAGCCACGCCTCTGCCCTATTATATTCTGCCAATAACCACGAACCAGAGTTGCAGGAGTGCACGTTAGGCATTGAAACACGTTGCTGCACAATTATTCTCACCGAAAATCACTGGCTCTACATGCAGCGTGATACTACTGTTCGACATGCATATTATGGGTGTAGGTTAAAATCCAGAGCAGTCTTAACATAATTCTGCGACTCGCCATAACATGACTGTGTCCCTAAAGATATTGTACAGCCTGTCTGAAGAAAACTTAATAGCCGAACCGACTTCGAAAACTCTTCTTCTGTGGCCATTTCCACTCTCCTAGAAGACACATAATAGCCTAAACGGAAATTGAAAATTAAACTTGTGAGGCGTGATTAATTCTTAAATGCTGCTGACAAAAAATAGAAGATAAGTAGACACGTAAATTGTTTTTTGAATGAATAGTGTTGCTGCAAAGCACGCGACAACCTTGTCGGGTATCACCCTTAATAGGGCTGTTAAAATAGGCAATTTATTTTATAATTTCAAGAATTTTTGTTGTTTACTGACTTCACATCAAAATAAATGTGATAAATTAACAAAATTATCATGCAAAATTTAACAAGGTATGTTGTAAATATTGTGCAATGCAAATATAAACAATGTCATAATGGTATACGCAGGTTCCAATGTCTTGTTTGTAGCAGTTACATGAAGAAATTTCTCTGAACTCGGTGCCTTACGCTTATCATAAATCAATGTTTATTGTTAAGTTACTTTTTCTTAAAATTCCACCATGAAATAAAAAATGTTAACCTTCAGTGAATTTCCGTGAAACTCCTTTATCGTGTTCTAGTGGATTTAACATTTGTGAGATACAGGTCAACATGGTAAATAGGCTTACAGCACGTTTTTTTTTTTAAATTACATCTTTTATATTTAAATTTATCAACGCTGTTACTTTATATTATATCACAAACATGTAACATGCACTAGAAATGAATAAAGTAGTTTTTGATCATTTTTACATCCGTGACGAAATGTTAGTGCTTTATTTGAACACTACCCTCGAAAACGCTAAAATGTGTGTGTGTGTGTGTGGGAGACTATAATGTTTCACATTTTAGAGTAAGTGTGGGTTGTGTTTAGCTAAATAATGAGCACGCTGCTAACAGCGTTATGGACTGTTGGCGTTAAATTGAGCACTATAGAAGCCTTGTGTACTTTTTTATTTCCAGCCAATTTGTGTTTGTCTGCCATTTTAAAATGTAAACATAGCACCGTAGAACTTTCAGCAAATAAGAAGGCTGCACATAGTGTGATCATGTACTTTGTGCTATTTTTAATGGCGAGTGCGTGATCTAAATCCAGCAGTGCGACGTTTTGCCTGCATTATATTCGTGGCATGGTAGTACATATATTTAAAATGTTTGACGTTTTAACACTTCCAGTGCCAAGAGTATAAATATCGGTTTTCATTGCCTGTGCGATTTTTTTTAAATATAACTTACAGGTTTTATTAAAATACAATTTTCTAGAAAAAATATGTTAAAAATTGCAATGGCTTAAGGGAACCTTTAATTGCCAGTAGAAAATTTTTCTAACTTGGTTACTTTCATTCGTATCGAGTTATTTCAATTTTAATAAATAATTGCAAATTTCAGGAAAAAAATATGATGGCAATTTTCACGTATGTACCTCGAAGAAAGTTGGCACTTAAAGGTTAAACACACGTTGTGGCTTTTATTCAAGACCTATGGATTTGACACATTCATCATAACTATACGTTATAACATTGCCTACATAATTTGAACTTTTGAGTCATGATTGGTGCTGGCAGCACTGCCATGCTTAAAGACAATGGCGGGGGGTTGCTGGTAGTTGGTGGAGCAGGGAAATTGGTGCCGAAGAGTAATGATGGGCGCGAGGAGGGGAGGGGGCGGGGGAGATCGATTTAAAAACCTGGCCGTTAGTTTATGTTTATAATTGAACTTAGTGTTTTATTTTGTGCAGACACAATAGCTGTGCGCGCTTACATGTTCACTGTAATGATTGCCAGGCGATGATGTATATTTGTAGTGATATGTGCAGGTATTACATAGTCGCGGCTAGCAGGGGCAGGTAGCGACGTGGCCGGGTATGCATGCATGCAAGCAAGTCTAGTGCTCGGTGTTGCAGGGGACCAATGGCCCGAGGCCCTCGTACGCGCTGGGCGGTGGCGGCTCTCAGAACAGCAAGGCAGGACCTCGGGGGCCCGGGGCGGCGGCGCTAGGAGGCGCCATGGCGCAGTCGCAGCCCGCCTCCGTGGCCGGCCTCGGCCCCGCCAACTCCACCAACTACCGGGGCGGCGGGGGCGGCTCGTGGGGCGGCGCGCCCGCCCCCTACACCTCGCTCAGGTACCCCGCCCCCGTGGGGCCCGCCGCCAATGCCTACAGCACTTCCTACTCGCATCACCAGTCGGTAAGTGCTCACCCACCCAGCACGTGTCGTGTCTCGGGATCTTACTTGCTAACATGCTTGTATGTTGAGGGGGGGAGGAGGCGGGGCAGACGGCCCTTCGAGCAGGAGGGTTTGGGGGGGGGTGAGTGCATATGGGCCCGGCGATGTCGAATGTACCAGAAAGAAAGTTTATCCACTAATAACAATATATATATCCCATTAATCTTGTATTCAGGCGGTTGATTTGGAAATATAGTATTTGATGATTTGTAACTTATAAAAAAGTGGGTTTGGAATGGGAAGGGCGGGGGCCCCGAATACTTACTAGCATAGGGGGCCCGGAAATCCTGCCGGAAGCCGTGAATGTTCATTCAGGAAACTGGAAACCAGGGCTCATATGAGGGACTTAAAATTTTAGTGGTGTAAGTCACTTGTATTACGGTGTGCTTTTTTTCGATCATATCAAACATGTTTTAAAAGAAAGTTCCGTTGCAATTATTACACTTTTTTACTCAATTTTTCGGGGGAAAACAAAACAATTACCAAAAAATTGGCGTGTATTTTATATGTAAAAGCAATCATTTTTGTGCAACTTATTTAACTTGACTTACACCACTGTCATTCAAGCCCCTCAGTCGGTCCCGAAATCTTTGGTCAAGCATGTGTCGGTTACGAAGATCAGATTTTGACAGCAGTCTTTCCCAAGAAATCTTATGTTTATTTAGTGCCGCTATGTAATGACCCATTGTTTTGTATAGTGGAAAAAAAGTTTTGTGGCATTCCCTTGTAGCGGACACCTTTAAGGGAGAGAACTGCCGAAATTCGTCCTTCTGAAGGGCGCCGCCTACAAAGCACTTCAAATGCGTTGCAGTGTGTTAGAATTTTTATTTTCCGCTACTATTCCAACTGCGCCGATTTTGTCAATGTACGATAGGAAAACACACTTAACAGAATAATAGTGGTTTTTTACCAGGAAGAGCAGAGAGTTCTTACTATTAGTAAGGTTTTTTTTTTTTTTTTTCATCTTGTAAGCAGTTTTTCAGTTCATTCCGTGAGAAAAGGCGCCACCGCTAACCAATAAAACGAAGTTTGCGATATTGTGCTAACCGTAGAAAATCGAACGTTGTAAGTAGTAATAAAAAACAAAAGGTTGGGCATGCTCAGTAAAGGGTTTGCCACCATGATAATCGTGCTGTGGATGAAACAAACGATGGCTGTGAAGTTTGGCTGAAACTTGGCTCCTCCTGAGTTACTACTCTAGAATGACGACGTGAAAACACGGTGAACCAGTAGTCGTCTTGTTAAGTGGCGCTAAAGCCCACGATTTTTCGCGAAAAGAATGGACGACTTGAAGTACACGCCCCCTGACGTCACCGCAGGGGAAAAGTACTGTGGGAAACAAAGCTTGTTTACAAACATGCTGATTTGTTAGTTGGTAATTGCATAAAGCAAAAATGTTGGCCATTCATAGATTTGCACGCAAGGGTAAAAAATAGCAGTTTCTACTTCACGGTTAAGATACGCAAATACATAAGATTAATGTTTATCTGAGAAAAAAAAGACGGCAAATTCCAAACAAATAATCAATTTTCTTGACGTACATCTCATCTAGGACATTTGACGCCAAACAGCTAAATGAAGGTTGTGTTCGACTGCGGTATCAATAGAGATAGGAATTGTTTCCCACACCTGACTGAAGCTCCGCCTCTTTTCAAGTCGTCCATTGTGCAACAGGTAGTTTCAATGCCTTATGTGCATATATAGAGCTCTGCTTCATGTTTACTAGCAGAGTGTATTATTGATAGAGACTGGGAAAATTCGCGGGTTCACTGACCTGCAGATGTGTATTCAAGTAGACAACAGCTGTTCATTGCCTGCTCGCTGACACTGTGAAATGGGCCCGCATTTATAAAAAAATAGTAAGTGTTATTACTAGGGCCACGATTTTGTCGCGAAAAGATTTTTGCCCCACTCTGTTTCAGTGACTCACGTGCACACCTGCGGTTCTGTTTCAAGGTAATTGGCAGCGTGTCTTTGTTCAGACACGTTTCTCATTTGACTGCACCAATCAGAATAATATTATTGTGAGTCTGTACGTCTATAATTTGCCAAGGCCAGTGAGAGTAATATCATCCAATCACAGACGATGTAGCAGAGCTGCAGGTGTGCACATGACGCATCGAAACCAAATGTTGCAAAAATCTTTTCGCCATAAAATCGTGGCTCTAGTTATTACTGGCTCATCGACTTCAAAGTGGTGTCAAATAAGACAACGGCCAATTATGGAAGTAGCACGAACTTGCTTGCGCCTGAAAGAAAACGCGAATTTTTCAGGTCTCTAATTATTGCACCAATGTGGCTCATTTGACTGTGCCAACAGGAGCAAGGTTACTGCGACATCACAAGTCTGTGACTAGCAGGTAGAACTCTAGACGCTGAGAGTTAACAACTTCCAATCACTGACCATGAAGCAGGGCTTCATATGTGCACATAAGGCATTGAAACAAACTGTTGCAGAATTCTTTTCGCCAAAAAACGTGGGCTCTAGTTGGCGCCGTTCTTTGGGAACTTGATGTGTAACGTTGAGTTTCACCTGCTTACGAATGACATTTTAGAATGTTTCTGTGTCGGACTGGCAGGATGCGTAGGGATGGTTGCTAGGCTTCAATGAAATATTTTCTATTGCTACTGGTGGTTCCCAATTTGACTGAGCCATTGACGCGCTACGACTGGACGTCTGTTATTCGTTTGTAAACATCTAGACCACGCCACACAGATGTTGGTATATCGCGAAATTTTATTGTGCCAACATACCCTTGAAAACACTGCAGTTTCTCGTTACATGTATGATTGGGTGACACATCGTACGACACTCCACAGCTGTCTGCAGACCAATAACGGGCATCAAATATTACAAGAGCGGAATGCTTATTGGCTCAGTCAAGTAGGGTAACAACTCCACGTACATGCGAAAGCCAGTAATCTTGTGCTAGACTGAACTTACGTTGAAATCCAGAAAGCAAGTCAAGTTTTCCCGCGATAAACCGTGATCTCTAATGATGGTTTATCGCGGGGAAACCTGACTATTTGCTAGGCTTCAACATACGTTGTGCTCTGACCCGGACTGGCCAGGTCGGCTGGTCGGCGTTCGCCGAGGGCCCCCGGGTGCTTAAAATATGGCTGGCTTTCTCTTGTACGTGGAGCTGTTGCCCTATTTGACTAAGCCAATAATAGTCCCGCTATTGTAACGTTATGTTCGGTGTTTTCTAGGCTATGTTGGCACAACAAATTTTCGCGATATACCATCATCTGTCGTGAAACTATATAAGACGCAGGATGCTTAGGGGCTGGAAAATGTCGCGGATCAATGACCTTCATGTTAGAATGCACTGCCCTATACATACTCAAGCCCCGACCATTTGCCCACTAGCTGCTACTCAGTGGAACCGCGGACAATGAACGGATAGACGAAGCTTGAATATGCATAGGACATTGGATTCTAACCTGCAGGTAATTGAATCGGCGAAATTTTCCGGCCCCTAAGGATGCTACTTTAGTTTAGAAAACTAATCTAGCGATTTTCCTCGATCTTAAGGGGCCTCCCTATATAGGCTACGTTTGTGTGTGTGTGAGGCAGGAGGGGTAAGAATGCCACTCACCGACGTATGTAATGCACTATCGCCTCTTCGCGCTATGCTACTCAGCTGGCGCCCAGTGCTTTACTATCACCATTTTTCCTATGGGACTTACAAGCGGTGACCATATTATTTTATTTCTGACCAGCATAATTAAAAGTTTACCGCTTGTTTCTATAATTTTTTTTCGAACCCGGTTGTTATTTTTCCAGATACGGCAGTCTGGAAACGCCGTTTTTTTTTGCCAGTTTGTGGGGCCCAAAAATTATGTTTCTAATAAACGTGCCGAAATTTTAAAACTATAGCGACATATTTCGAAGTGTTCTTTTCGTAGACATAACAGATATAATGTGCGCTAAATAGTTTCGTCAAAAAAATAATAGTCGTAACTCGCTGCAATGCATTTGAAGGGCAAATAAGGAGGCCCCTTAAAGGATTTTTTTTAAAGAGGCGACGTTGAGGGACAATACGGGCGCCAATTGAGCACCTTGCGCCTAGAGGCAAGTGGTGAACGAGTGATAGTCGGCCTTAGATACCTCGCGCTTCAGTTACAGGTTATTTATAGCAACATACAGTCAGCGTTTCTTTATCCTTATTATTGCGTCATAAAAGATACGGTCGCCTCTTCTTTGTCTTGGGCATGCAAAATGTCGCAGTCAGAGGGCGCTCTTAAAAAAAGTATTTATGATAATGATAAGGATAAGGATAATTGTAAGGCATAGTGTATAAACGTAGGTGAAGGCTTTCTTGTAATAAAGTGAAATCATTCCGTCAACTATTTTATAAAAAAAATACACGAAAACGGGCATTGTTTTCTGGACACGTCTCATGCAAAAATTGTAAACCATGTTAACAATTTTACGAACATTTCAAACGGCTACGATTTGTGAACGTAAATTTGTTTCTCATTGTTAAGGACGCACTTCAAATTACTAATTTGTGTTGGGTAATCTGTAAACAGGATATTACTAATGGATCGACGGTAGCTTACTTATTAAGATTGGGTAGAGGTAGGAAAAAAATTATTTGTGAAATTCCTGGATAAAATAAAATGTAGGTTTTTAATTTACTACATTCAGTACACAGACAGCTGCTTATGATTTTAGCACGCGATATTTTCCTCCTTCAGATAACAATAGCTGTCACAGCACGAAACTGCAAAGCGATTTTGCGTCACCACCTAAATGTAAAGTACAGTGTGTTTTTTAAGAAGCGTTTTGTCGAAACTGTGGTCATTTCCGAAGTTGGCGAACTTACCCTGGTGATGCGCTTGACATTTAGTCTTATTTAATAACGCTATTTAACTTAAATGTTTTTGTTATTTTTTAGCTTCTCATAGAGCATTGTTAGTCTAGCAGGGACATACATTTTGGGTCTTGGGGGGGGGGCTGGTTCCTTGGAGCACAGACTAAACCTTTTGTTATAGAAACTGCTTCAATAGTCCCATTTTGCTCTTTAAAAATTCAAATTTTCTCGGGGAAGGACCTGCTCCTCCCCCGCTTTATGAGGGGGGGGGGATATGCGTACTTTATAACATTCCCAGGTTCGAGAACTCCCCTAAACATAAACCCTGGCTACAGCCCTGATTATTATATGCACGATATTTACTATTCATTTGTTTCAATATCGACGTAAATTGTCATGCTATTTTCAGTTTCTGGTCGCGTATCGCTAGTTTATTTATTTTATTTTTAGTGCCTATTTAGAGTAATGGTTGAAATGTTGCAAATCGTTGCTAAACTGTCTGTAGATATAAATGTTAAGACGACAACGTCCTTAACTGCGTAAGATGAGCACAAGACGAAACGCTGTGGCGGAATGTATGTAACGCGGGATGAGCATCTTTGAAACATGCAGATGGCAGCTGGGGGTATCTTGCTTGTTATCTGTCGTGCTGAGTGAGGGTCTGCTGTTATCACAGCACGTGCCCACGTCCCTGGGGCAACCTCTAGTCTAGTGTGGGACGACGTTTCTCTTGTCCTACCAACTGGCTCCCCAGGCATCGCCTTTACCACTAACTTGGCGCATACGAGGCCTCCCTACACTAATGTGGCCATGGGCGTGCCTGACGGCCCCTCCCCCCAAATAAGGGCGATTGTCCCACCACTAAGAAAATTATATTTAAAAAATCAAATATCCCTATAAACGGTATGTTTAAAGTTTATTTTGCACTTTGAAATGGAAATTTCCCGGGGGAGGGGCCCCCGAACCCCAATCCTTCCTGGTTTAAACCGATGACAGGTCTGGACACTCGCCTATCTACCAGTGTCTTTTGCTTGACCCCCTTTCTTGTTTGGCTGTAGTTTGTCACCTCCACTTTTTTTTTTTCTTTTTCATTGTTAAATTTATAAAGTAAATAAAGATTGCTGGAGCCTTTTCTTAAATTTGTGAGCGATGGAAGTATTTCATAAATTGATAAAAAGAAACGTTTTGATAAATTGTTTATCGTAGTGGGAGAGAAGTGGGCGGAGTTTGAACTCGACCACCCGGATTGCAACGCCAAAAATTTATAGCATTATCGGTAACTTGGTGAATTGCAGCCAAACAACAAGGGGGTCAAGTTTCCAGGCGAGTGTCCAGACCTGTTCTTCTACGACCGTGGTATAGGACATCGCATGTAATGGGCAGAGATTAGAGAAACATACAGATGGAGCATAAGGCATTTTCTATAGCGAGGGGTATGAAGCCTTGAGACGGAAGGAGGAGGACCCCTTCCGCCATATTGGAACCTGAAAAATGTTGTTTATTACTATACCAATGAGTATAATGCGACTGTGGGTTGGCCAACCATAACCTCGTTTCTCAATACATATACAGGAACAGCTGATTGCACTCCGCCATATTGCAACCTGAATAAACAGTCAGCTTAGCTTCAGTATCGGCTGCTAATGCTCCATCTGTACTCTTCCCTTATCTCTGATTATGGGCTGCAATATGGCGCCGTTCAGTTTGGTCACTCACATAGATAGGCCGTCAGCATTGGTCTTGCACTCCTTGGATTTGGAAGTAGAAAGGTGTTTTTCAGGACACGGAGAAATGTTTTTTTAAAATACTGAAAATCCGAACAAAAAAATCTCCGTGTCCTGAAAAAGAGCACACGGCTTCCAACCCACACGCGACTGAAAACTTGAGCATAGGTCCTCCTGTACACACATAAGAATTCTAACGACCTATCTAGATGCGTTCGTTTGGAATGGTATAAGTCTGCGGTGTGGGAGGTTTCAGGGTCATATCCAGAGTACTGTGGGAAACAAAGCTTGCTTACAAACATACTGATTTGTTAGTTGGTGATAGCAGAAATCATAAATTATGTGCACTCATAGACTTGCACGCAAGTGTAAAAAAATATTAGTTTAATTTCGTGGTTAAGATACGCAAATTCATGAGATCAGTGTTTACCTGAAAAAAAAAAAAAAGGCAAATTACAAACAAATAATTAATTTTCTTAATATACTTCTCATCCTGTACATGAAAAGCCAAACGCATGTATGAAAGTTATATTCCGTTGTCCATGGAGGTAGGAATTGTTATCCCACACCACAATGGAGCTCCGTCTCATTTCAGGTCGTCCATTACTGTGCAATTATATACGCACATATTAGGGCGCGCGAGCCGAGCGTTTCGCGAATAGCTCGTGAGCCGCTCGCAACGTGTTCGCGGTAAAATTAGTTTCAACGAACCTCCAGCGATCCACTGGCCAGCCGAACCAACAAAGAGTCTACAACGAGTGGATAATAATCTACTGATAGCAAGGAAGGTTCGCGAGCATTGTCTAAACACACGAACATGCAGCGAGCGCGTCCAGACTGGTGCTACGAATCCTTTTGTGTTCGTCGAAAAAACCGACTTCCTTCGGGTCGTCGCGAGCGGTTCGCAGGGCGCTCGTATGTCGCTCGGGACAGCGTACAAACTGGCGAGCATGCTGCTCACGAGCAGTTCGCGAACCGCTCGGCTCGCAAGTGTGTACGCGGCTTTAGTGGCAGTTGGAAGATTGCGACGGGTCAGTCGAGTTTTTAGACTGCTCTGAACAACTAAGGTCTTGAAAGCTGGAAAGGGGCGACATGGGTTGCATGGAGCAGTGCCTGGAGTGAATGGCGGGGGAAACCGTAGATCCCGCAGTATCATCCAGGCACAATTCCCACGTAGAAAAATCAGGTTGAACCTGCCGGGAATGAAACCCGGATTACAATAATCCTGTTTAATATCAAGCTAATATCTCCCAAAACCTTGCCGCGGAAAAAGTGTGGAAGATGACTGTGATAAGTAGTTCATATTAAAGACAGCTGTCAGACATGACGTGTGTCGTCTCTGAATATAGGAACAGGAACCCAACATTACTTAAATTTGCCTCGGTGGATTTGAAGAGACTGATATCCGGCATAAAAATCGTTGTTACACACACACACACGCACGCACACACACCACCACACGCACACACGCGCGCGCTGGTCGGCGGGATTTCTCGGAAATCGCCCGTTTCCCTACTAGTTCATTCCGGCGCTGCTCCTAACTCACGTGTTACCCTTCATCAGCGCTAAAGACCCAAGTGCTGACCATAATCTTTTCGTTTTAATTTAGTTACAATTACACAAAACTTGTCAACTGTATAAATATACTGGACTGTCATCGAACACTAAAGACAGTGTTAGACACCTTTATGACGTCATTTTCCCTGTGGCTTATGTCAACTTTACTCTATGGTTTTAAACGAAACAAGTAGCCTTCAGGGTGGCGTGTTAGCTGCGCTCCTAATTCTATGTCCAGCTGTCTCTCGTACGTCTTTGTAGCGGGACACTAATGTTTCGGATATTTTTTTATTTATTTATATTTTTATACGTATCGAGCCCTGCAAGCTCAGCACTTCAACACACACAGTCTCGTCGTGTAGTAGTCGTGTTGGTCACAGAGCACTTAACTGTTCGAGACATCACAGCTTCTTTCTCCCAGCGCACCCTTCATAACTAACCACAAATGTCGGCGCGTGTGCTGTGGGCCCATAACTCATATTTCCGGGCGTGGCCACTCCCTTCCCCTTATCATCCCTTCTGTGACCATCAGGCCACTGTAAGAGGGACAGATCGTTGCCATCTTGAATTTTTCTATTTTCTGTCATAACTTTTCTTTTGGGTAAATTTATGGGACTTCAACCCAACTGCCGAGTAAAATACTTATTGATCGAATTTAAGAGGGCATGGTAAATAATTCAACGCTGAAAGCATTTATCTATAACTGTAGGTTTCTTGAAGTCAGTTTGCGAAAGTTAAACAATAGCAATCCTAGACAATTGTTTTAGCCAAAGTTTTTGTTTCCAGTGCAGTGTTACGAACTTCTGAGGCACAATCCCTGACGCCGGAACCTCGTGCATTTAATTATGGCGCAAGAGATCACGCGTAACGAATAATTCTGGATAAATATTTACTCATAAAGTTGGCAAATACCATTACCTAGGATCGTCATTGTGTATTTTATCCATATTGGCTTCGAAAAAAAGATTAGAAATCAATTGATGTTTTCAGCGTTTGTTTATCTACAACGCACTCTTAAGACATTGTGTATATTTGTTTGGCGTTACTTTTGGTACGTTTCTAATTTCAATTATGAAAGAAATAAGAATTTCCTAACTGCAATTAGTTCTGTAAGAATAGTAACGGCAAACAAGATTTATGACGTCTAATAATCTGTCAATATATATTGTATTCGGCAGTTAAATCAAAGTTGTTCAATAAATTTACCCAAAAGGAAAGTTTTTCAATTTTATGAAATAGTATTGGTTTTGTAGACGGCACTTGTGAATGCGGTTAACGCTTACGAAACAATTTTATTTCTTATAGTTTTCTCATAACGGTGTATCAAAGTCAAAATTTGCATGTTACGCTGCCATGCAAATAGTGAAAACCAGTTGACTTACGTAAGTGAAATAATTCACAGTGAAATAACATGCCATGTGCTATATAACATTTTTAAAAACTTACAGTTAAAACAATTTTTGTATTTCGAAAAATTGCTGTATTTTCAACTTCTTTCTTGTACTTTTGCGGGTTTTTTAAATTGAAAATATTACGTTGTGGGTTTCTAAATGCTTTATTACGTAGCTCATGAGATGTCAGTTAACAGTGAATTATTTCATTTAAGTAAGTCAATTGGTTTTCACTATTTGCATGGCAGCGTAATATTCAAAATTTGACTTTGACGCACCGTTATGAGATAACTATGATAGTTAAAATTGTTTTGTAGCAGGAGAATGTACTCCCAAGTATCGTCTACAAAACTAACACAATTTCTCAGAAATATAAAATTATGATTTTATCGCACTTAAACAGCGGCCGAATGGATGGCGCTCGAACTGCGTGCAGCGTGTTCGGAGTTAACGTTTCTTCTCAGAGACCAGTAAACTTCCCTCCACAATGCTTTCTACGAAAAGAAAACACACTTCATACTACTTGTGAATGTGACTTTCAAGACACTATGCACATTGCAAGTTTTATTTTAAAACCCTCAAACTTGGCTAAAATCGGTTTATTTACGCGGTTGTTTCTCGAGATATATCTAACGGATTTGTTCAAAATTTGAAGTCTACAAGTACATTGGCCTTTGCTACAGTGAGACGTGTAATAAAATGATAGGGTCGCCGCTTAAAGTCCCACAGTAAAAACGTTACGGTGGGAACACTGCGCGCGCGTTTACGTCTTTGGCCGTAGAGGCGATATCACAATACATGTGCCGGCCGACGTCGCTTGTCGCGCCTCATCGATTTTCGCCGTTACTATTTTTTTTCCTTCGAAAACTGATACGCGTGTTTAAGTAATCTGTGCACAGGAATAGCATTCAAAGATCGTTACACGCGTTTGTAACCATTTCAAATTCTGAAATTTTTCCATTCATTAATACATTTTTTGAGAGATCAAAGCCAATTTTATTTAACTTATATATTCTTAAATTTTACTCTAGGCAGCTGTTTAAAGATGGCAGCGTGTGTCAGTTCAAGCAATTTCAAGCATTTGCTCCTTTTGCTTTAACCTTTACAACGATTTGAAAAATACTTTTTATTTAGCATCTAATGCTGTTTTAAATTTAAAAAAATTGGTTGTATAATTAACCGTTAGTTTTTGTTATATTTCAAAATTTGACAGCCAAAATTGACATTTTCCCCTACTTAAGAAAAAAAAAAAGATTTTCATGAAGGACACGTGACTCAGTTTTTGGATGGTTGACGGTTTTATTTCGAACGAACGTAATTTGTTACTAGTAGTAAGTTGACGGTCTATTTAAAAAATGTGGCAAAATATGCCGAGGCGGTGTGTTTCAGTCTGCTGTATGGCAGATCTTGTATCATTAGACCAGGTTAGAGCAGTGCAGAGGGATTGGAAAGTGAAGGAAAAGTTCTCTGACGCACAACCGTCGCTTTTTGCATTAATCGAGAGCTTACTAATATTATATATTATGTATACAATGCATATAATAGGCAAACAGATTTAAAATACAAAAAATTTACAAGTTCAGAAGGCTTAGTAATTAATAATTATAATTTACTCCATACCTGAATTATGTTCTTCTGGCGAAAGGGGATTCGGCCACGAGATCGAGATGAATATATATTTAGAGATTCCGGGTACCGATACTCAAGATTTCCGACCAGTTATTGAGTAATGCCTACTCCATCGAGTTGATTGGATGAGGTTTCCGTAAGCGCCTAATGTTGTTATTTTGGAGTACCTGGCTGACCTGTGTTACTTTTAGGCATTTTTCAAGGAACGGAAAATAGGGTGGGGTAGAGAGTAGCGCCTTCATATAGGGGAAATTTTAAATAACGTCTCATAACGCACTATTTCAGGGTTGTCGCAACTATTCTGGGACTTGGAGAGAGGTGCAAGACTAATTAAAAAAAAAAACTACTTTGCAATGTGATTTGAAACTTTTAGGCTTTGGGTGTGATTGTTTACATTCTTACCTACAAGTAAACCACTGTCATGCTGAAATAAAAATGACGTTGGATAACTGTGTGAAAGGGGAGGGTGTGAGATACATAATTTACCTTCTCAGGCTTTTTTTTTTTTAAGGGGATGGGGGCCTTGTTGGCACGGCACTGCACTATTCTGCCCCTCCGAACTCCCGAAATTCTTATCTCACCGCTCGAAGAAACACTTGGGCTGGTAGTGTATAAACAAACACACGTGTCTCGCTTGACGGTGTCAGCGCGATGGCAACTCTCGTGGGCGGACAGGAGTGTCGCCATTGGCAGGACTAGGAGGAGCCAGGGGCCAATGGGAGGAGGGTTCCTGGCGGCCGAAGCAAAAGCCCAACTGGAGAAAGGAGAAAAGTGAAGAGTGAAGACAGTGCGGCGGAAACAAGTTAGGAGGGTGGAAGTGGTACAGTTGTCTGGACAATACTGAACGTTCGTCAGGACAAGACGAGTGATGCAGGGGTGCGGAGGAGCTGAAGTGGCTGCGGGACGGAGGCGGCGCAGACGCGGGGGCGGCCACCAGTTGTGGGGGGACGCCCGATGCTGCTTCCACCTGCACCAAGCGCCGCGCTGCTTCTACGGCGCCCGCGTCGTCGGCCCGCGCCTGCGCTTCCCCCGCGCCGTCGGAGTTAAGGTGTGTTCATGCAGTTTTGTTCGCCCCTCACAGGGGGTGAGATGGGGGGGGGGGGGTCAGTTTTTGAGCCATAACATTTTTCAAATTATATTATCAAATTTTTCTCTTCGGCAGAGCATAGGATATAGTCTTGACAAACTGCTTGCCATAAATAGTAATGGAATCTCATTAGTTTGCCATGCAGAATCATTTAAAGATATATTATAGGTTAACTTTTAAGAATTATCTTGCAATGATTCTACGTGACAAATTAATGAAATATTCCATTATTATGTAGGTCAAGTAGTTTAGCAAGAATATTTTCTATTTTTTTTCTCGAAGATAAAGTTTTGAAAATACAATTTTAATAAATGTTATGGCTCAAAAACTGAAAAGACAATAACATAGTCTCATGGGCGTACCTAGGAATAGTTTTCGGATGGGGTTTTGAACTCTCATCTCGCATAAACGTTTCAATGTCATCTGTTCTTGACGTCTCTAAATGTAATATTAACATATTTTATTAACATTTTGGTTGTTATTGTAGTATATTCGACCTTTTGTAATGTAAAATATTATACCTACATAAGGAAACTGACATTTCGGAGGGGGTTTGAACCCCCAAAACAACCCCTCTGGGTACGCCCATGCACAGTCTTAACACACTTTCTAACGGTTGAGATGACCTTGCTAGAGAGACGTGGTCAGGTAGGGCCCCGAAATGATCGTAACGTTTGGTTTCCTTGCTCTGACCGTGACCAGTTGTAAATAGGATGAAAGGAGGATGTTGTCGCCTCTCCGCGGCATTCATCTCTTTCTTCCGCGGTTATCTCTCATACTAGTCATTCAATATCCGCCTCACCCAATCGTTTTCTTCCCGGGCAGTTGTTAGCCCCGAGGAATGCAGACACGATATTTACCACGTTTCCATGTCGGATTCAAATCGATCTGAAACCACTTCCGGGATTGAGAATGGTCATGTAAACGGGATCCAAATCGATTTGAGTCTCAAGGTCGTTCCAGCTAAAATTGGGATCGAATCGGATTGAGTTCGATTTGAAATGACATGTAAACACATCGTACTGAAAGTGTATCGGGATGAAATTCACACACTCTTAGCATCTGTTTACAAATAATAGGCCTTATAATGTCGCATGTACCGGTAAATAGAAATATTTGGACAACGGAAGAGGTGTTCACGCTTATTGAAATATTCAAGGAAAAAGAAATTCGTCGTCTGTTGATGGTAAACGGACGAAAAATGCTGTTTCTCTTACACGCTCCATTCGTTCTTGTTCCTATTTTTGCATTAAATTAGCGAACATTAATTGCCAAATTACTACGACTATCAGTAATTTTTTTCTTGTCCATTGTAGCGTGCACAGAACAGGGAGTGGTAGCGTGTCTGATATTTTCTTCAACATAAACAGAAAACAATACGTGTTTACTATTAATTTATGACATGACTACCAACTCACTTGCTGCAGCGAAACATTTACCACAACACATTTCAACTAGCAGATCCAAATCGATTTCAGTTCGAATTGACATTTTGCATGTAAACGGGTATCGACTCAATACTGATTCAATCCTCGATTCGATTTCAATCCCACATGGAAACGTAGTAATTAATTCGACACGTCGACGCTTTGAAAGGGGAAAGCTGAGGTTCTCTGTAACCCAATATCTATAAAACTTTGTAACACTGTATAAAGTATGCAAAACAAGAGTTTCGTCATTTTTCTCACGTATTTATCTTTGTATGAACTTAAGCTATAATTTATGTCTCAACAATGTATTATTCACGTGTGTAGTTCACAACTTCAGTCGTTAGACATTTCTGTTTAACAAGTAAGAATGTGCAAAAATTACTAGCGAACAGGGAGATCCCCAGCAAACCCGTCGACCAACGGTATCGTCGGGCACTTATTTCCACATGCAAACATCCGGGGGAGGAACACGCCGGTAATCGAACTGGATCTGGTGGGAGGCGAATGGTCTGACTTCATGGATTAGAGGAAATAACAGTGGCGTAGCCAGAATTTAATTTTGGGAGGGGACAAGCTCCAGTTCGATGTATCTGAAGAACGTAACTTTACTGCTGGATTAGAATATTTGTAACTAAAACATTCTTCTGAAATTGTGCTTACAAAAACGGTTTTTTTTTCGTACGAAATTTATTGCACGAAGGGCTAGAATGAACTTTATAAACTTCCACTTTTGAATTTCCAATTATGTGAACTTATCGGATTCATTTACGTTGTACACTGAGGCGCAAGCATAAAATAATAACAAAAATGTGCTGGTCTTGTGGCAAATAGGTTTGTTTACACTTCACTATTTCACAAAGGGTTGGCTGCCCTTGGGAGGGTGGACTCTGGGAGGGGACGTGTCACCTTTGCCCCCCCCCCCCGTAACTACGCCACTGGGAAATAAATATCGTATGGGGAGAATACTTAAGGGCACGGTATTTTACCTCGAGTGCAGACTTCTTGTTGGGCCGAGGCTTTGCTATTTAAAATAACTCAAAGAACATACAGGATAATTATAAAGTCCGTGAAACATTTCATTATATCGGTACAGCAAAATGGCTGAGATTAACGTAACAAATTATATACTACGTGCAAAAAAACTATGATGAAAGTTTTTTTTTTTTTACACAAGTTACAAATGTTCTGTGTGTCCACGACCACCTTTCGTCACACGGCACACATCTAATAGTCCAATTCTGCCCATACCCGACCCAGCATATCAGGAGTGATTGTAAGAGTAGCTGCTACGATGCGATGTCGCAAGTCAAGGTTCTGTGGTAGAGGTGGAACATAAACACTATCCTTGATGTATCCCCACAAGAAAAAATCGCAAGGCGTCAGGTCAGGCGATTGGTCAGCGGCCGTCCCACGGCCTATGCAGCGACGTGGCAGCGTCTCGTTCAGATAATCTCGTACCAAATTGTGGCAATGGTTTTGGCGCTGACAAAAAAAAATAAATTGAGAGTTTTTCTTTCACGTAGTCTATAATTAGTTACGTTATTCTTAGCAATTTCACTGTACCAATTTAATGAAATGTTTCACGGACTTCATAATTATCCTGTACTAGTTGAAATGCTTAACGTGCGACTTACCTTGTCTAATTTATGCCGTTCTTTACGCTAGACTTATCCAAAAGCGGTACTAGGCATTTCATTAATTGATAAAAAAAAATTAAATAAAAGTTTCACTACTTTTCGATACGTCTCTTGACTTGGAAAATGACTTCTTTTACACGGACTTAACGAATTCGCACAGGACTGCGGTATGAGGAAAAAAAAATTAATATTCAATATTTTTTTCTGTGTTTATTGCTCTCAACCAGAAGAACGGTCATGATGAGTGATATTACATAAGTGAAATGACAAAAAAATGAATATCATTGGATCGTAACATTACAAAATATTGCAGTCACTTCTTTTACAAAAAAAAAAGTATTAAAATGTTCTAATTTTTTTCTGGAATTATCGTAATAATGTTTTAAAGGAAACTATATGATTATTTAAACTTGACAACTTCTCATTTTCAAAAGATTGGTCATAAAATTCTGTTATATTTTAATGTTCGTGATCGTTTTAACACTGAATTAAATTGCTTATAAAATGGATGGGTCTAATTAAAAAAAATTGTTTTGGTAAGATATGATTATACTTGATAAATATTTTAAATTTTCTATGTGCCGATAACATTTTAAATAAAACAGTCTGCATGGACACATTTTTATTCATTATAAGTAATTTCTCATACACGTGCATTGTTAAAGGTTACTTTCATTAATTCCTTATGTCATTTTGGATCCTCTAACTTATGTATTGCTAATTATGCTTATAGAGAATTAAACAAATAAAATGAACATGGCTGTTTACATAGTTTTACCACACATGTTAACAAAATTCGCTGAAACCTGGGCATTCTGATTTACAGTACCACGGAGTGTTAAATCACAGACAATAAGATAAAATGAACATAATTATTTACTCATTGCTTTAACAACGTATATAAACAAAATTCACACATGTCCGCATGTAATACGTATAGTGAATCATAGACAATAACAAATAATACGTATTTATGTTACCTTTGTTATTAATGACTACAAAATTCAGGTACCTAGTTGTGGTAATTGACAATAGTTTCAACAATTATTAACATTTAAATTTTATATATACGTGTTCTCGAAATCAACTCAACGGATGTTATATTATGCCTGTTTTGAATAATAAAGAATAATAAATAAAACAAAGTTCGCCTAGTTATTTATGTATTACTTTTACTTCAAGTAAATAACATTCACTTATAGCTACTTTACAAGTAAATAACATTCACCTAAATTGTCCCAACTAACTGCATAGGGCTATCATAACTAATATTGTTAACTTCAAAAAATCTAAACCAAATTATTTACAAATTCTATAATACGTGTTTAATACAAGATGTGTGTACATGCAAGTAATTTTGTACTGCAGTAAATCATATACAATAATAAATAGAACGTAGCTGTAACATACTATTTTTATTATGCAAGTTTATAAAATTCACTTGTCTGTTTTTTCCTTAGAGTAAATATAGAGTAGAAGGAGTATCCTCTATACATCTGCGTACGAAATTGTGTGTTCAACATGTGTCACGTGACTTTAGTGAAATATGCGCGGGAGATTTGAAATAATATTGAGAGGCAAGATAATAATTGCTTAGTAATCACATCTATGTTAGGTTATTTTGGTACCTTAGGAATATATGAACTAAGGAGAGCATACTACCATATTATCGCATAGTATAATTGCGTAGACAATTCAGAACGACAAATGTAAACAATTTTTACCACGTTACTGTTTTCCTTAACCCAGCTGTTTTTAGTAAAAAGTAAATATTAGCTACATACTTACTGTTAGGTTTTGAACCGAGATTTTGGTGACACCACATGACTAAATATGTATTCTGGAAGGTACGCCATGAGTTTCAAACAACACGACTGCATTTTTACGACGAGAAAACATAAATAAATGACGCCAAACTCTCGAGACCATGTTGGACACACATTTGTGACGTCATGTTCCCTCTACTACATATTACCTCTATGGTTTTTTCGCACAAACTGCATTTTGCTCTCAATAGATACTAACACATAATATGTATTCTAGTTTAATCAGGTATAACTTATTAACTTTTATGTTAGAAGTTGACAAAGATCGCACAACAAATGTAATTCTTCAATTACTGAAATTTATTACTCCAAGCAGTAGCAAATCGACACAGGCACAGTATAAATAATTAAGTAGCATTATTTATTCTGTGACGCAGGAAAAAAAGACAAACAAGATTGTATACGTTCATAAGCAGTAATAAATAAAACTTTTAATGTAGAAATTGAAGATTTTTGGGAAATTTTAACAAAGTTATTAGTGTTAAAAAAAGTTTTTTTTTTAGAAACCTAGTTATACCTCACTTATAGTTTTGTCTCACAATTAGTATTTTAATTTTACTTGGTGAAATATTTTGTAATAATTATTCATATTTTAGTTTTACGTAATTCTATATGAAGACTATTTTTTTATATTTTTTATTCATATTTCAGTTTTACATAATTCTATATGACAACTTTTTTTTATTTCTGGGTTAGGATATTCACAATCTACTGTACTTCGTAAATGAAATATGACACCTCGCTCGTGTTTGCCGCACCACTCCGTAATATTTTTTAACTACCCAGAACGTTTAGAAGAAATATGAAACTGTGCAAAGCTGTGAGGTCGGCAGGCTTTGGTATCTGTGTAGCAAAGACCAATGTTCTTGTAAACCTCAATCTACAACAAATCCGTTAACAAAATTGCCTAACTGCGTCAAATAAATATGTATTATTATTATTATTATTATTAAATAAGAGCTGTTTGCGCAAAATTTTTGTCCAATAACAAATTAGATCTTTCTCGTTTATTTTCTGATTGGTCAGGAAACAATTTAGTTCTTGCTGATTGTGTAGTGACAATTTTGTATGTTATGCTGTGTAGGTCATGTTTACCATGCCGATAGTGAATTAGCCTGTAGGAAGATAATCAAATATCCTAACGAAGTTTTTTTTCCATAACGCTAGTGTTACTATTTTAATAGTAGTAGCAGATATTGTTCCTTGCCAAAACTAACAATATTGAGCTTCCTAACCTGTAGCAGAATTAGGTACCTACAGTAAGTTTAATATATAAACATTTTATATTTTTACAAAATCATGTTAGTTTTGTAGATGATACTTGCATACAGTTTCCTCTTACGAAACAGTTTTAGTAATTCTTAATATCTGCATTCTGAATGTACTTACTGTGAATAGATCACAGAATTCCTGTAGAGCCACGTGGAAGTAATAAACTGGAGATGTTAAAGACTTGCGCAAGAGAATATTAAATGCAGTTTACTACATAGACAAAACGTTATTATCCAAATATATGCTTATATTGTATATCTGGGATCACAACTAATTGCATTATTTTTAGAACTAATTGTGTTATTTTAGAAATATTTCTAAATAATGTTTTGTTGCGATTATAAAAAAATTTTATTTGTGCTTACACATTATGTGCTAAGTCTTCATGGGTCAAATATATTTTTATGTACAATATTTAAGTATAAATTGAATGCTTTACTCCTTAAATACACCACTAAGCCACTGATTAATGCTATAGCCTACCTGTAAGAAAATAACAGATTTAGTTGTGAAATGGAGATGTTTGCTGTGTTTTATGTCTGAATCACCGATTGGCTAAAATTGATAGATATTTAATGATTACGGAATTTCGTGAATGAAATTTCAGTTCTGAAGAAAGTGACACATAATCATTTGGCCTAGTAAGTTTTTAAAAGAGTAGTTTTATTTGTAGGCATAAACATCTTTTAACTTCAGTAACTAACTTGATTTTTTTACTATGTAGACCTATGTATTTTTAGCTGCCTTGCTGTGTGCTGCAGAGTGCAGTTTGAGATAATGTAAACAACAATTGTGGCAATGCCTTGCAGTAACGAATGGAAGTACTCTACGCTATGTCTAGAGGGCATGTATTTTCATTAATGTTGGTGTGAGCTGCGTAAAGTAAGGGACAAGCCACCACCTTGCTGCGCGCTTGTGAGTCCTTCCTTGCTTTCATGTTCCAGAGCTTGTAATTGTTTTCTTTTTTTTTTTTTTCTTTTCTTTTCTTTTTTTTTTTAATTTTAGTAGGCCTATTTAGGTTTTGTTAACTAAGCTGTTGGCAACTTTAACTAAACAAAATAATGTGTTGGTAATTTCTACAGGCCTATTTAAGTGCTTTGTGACATGATCTAAGAAAAGTATGTAGTTAATCTCATTTATATTCATTGTATAAATAATGACTCAATCTGAGAAAATTTTAAAGTTGTCTGGCTGTGTCTTCTGTAGTTACATGTAATTCATGTGTAACTGTTGCGTGTTTGTAACTGCACAAGTGTCAGAGCCTGGTGTGTGTGTCTGCAACCATGTGTGTGGCTTCTTGTGAGTCCTCTCTGAGCCTCGATCCTCGCTTTCTATCCGGCGCTTGTGGGTGAGGCGTGTGACGGTGGCTTGTTGCAGTACGGCCCCCAGCGCGTCCCCACCGCGACCTCCCCTTCCAACACGAACAGCAGCTCAAGTTCGAACACTGGTTCACAGAGTGGCACCCACAGCACCAGCCTGAGCAACAACCTCGGTTCGAGTCAGTCCGGCCCTTCCGGGGGTGAGCAGCTCAGCAAGACCAACCTCTACATACGTGGCCTCAACCAAAACACGACTGACAAGGACCTCGTCAATATGTGTATGAGGTTGGTAGTATGTGCTATGCATTCTCTTTTTTCTCTTGTCTCTCCTCCTTCCGTTCTATACCAGGTTCTTCAGTTTTCTCTTCGTACACTGGCTGACACAGAATTTATTTAGTGTTTAAAATCAAGAAGAAAATCTGCGTTCTTATAAACTATGAAAACTGTTTTTCAGCTGATGCTCGACATTTCTAAGTAATGTATATAAAGTAGTGAAATGCATAATTTTGTCAGATGAAATTGAAAATGAAAGTCCACTGCGTGTTCTTTTTTTAGTGTAGGGTCACAGTATATCTGAGAGAAGGCCGGATGAAGGTGGGCCAGCTTCTTGACTAGCGAGACATTCTTGTCGCCCGTCAAGTCTGAAGAATGGATGAGGAGAGGGTGAGAAGTGTGGAGCAGTGACAGAATGAGGGAAGCTGGGGAAACGGGAGTTCCCAGAGAAAACCTGCCAGTCTAACTACAACATACGCCATGTTTCCGACATACTAAAAATCTGGGACTAAGCCTGCCAGGAATTGAACCTGGATCACCTAGGTGGGAGGCGAGAGGACTGACCCCTAGATCACTGCGGCCCTTAATTTTGTCGTAGGATTAATTTAAAAACTAAGAGTCCATCAATTTGCACAAATGCAGCGTTTAACGCTTTAACAAAAATGTTCATTTTTGAGAACTGCAAAATAATCTTGCTTTCGCTTCCCCTTGTATGATGATGGATGATTATGAGTTGGCATAGTGAAATGAGGACGTAGTAGTAATTTAAGAACGTTAGATGTAAGTTACATTTAAACCTTGAGAACAGTGAATTTTACCAACAACAAATCAGCATCCCTAAGTCAGCTTGTGGTGTGCAAGGCAGTGAACTATAAATAATGCATAGGGCAGTAGTACTAAGAGCTTAAATTACACGTACATTACATCTAAGAAAACATTTATGAGAATGTTATGTGTAAGGCCAGTGGCGTCTCGTCAGGGTAAGCAAGGCAAGCAGTGCTTGCCCAGGCATCTTCCTGACAATTCTCTGATTATATTTACTTGCAACCTTGTCTCTACTAGAAGCTAGCTATGACTCGTGCAGATAGGTGTATCTTTTACGAATTCCGCTCGGATTACAACACTGTCAATTGGAAGATAAGAACTAGTAAACAACCAAAGCAAGCTGTTGAAAAGCGCTTCCAATATCGCTTCTAGTGGATAGAATTGCAGCGATAGTATTCTGGTGAATGAAGGGGTTGGAGGGGTGGCCGGGCGGAAGGAACACGGGAGGGGATTGGCTACGTAACGCTTGGTTAGAAGCTACGATTGCAGTGCTTTCTCGCCGAAGTGTTCCGAATATAGCCGAACCTACCCGAATTACCACTTTAGTGGTTTTGTTACCAGTTACTGCGATTTCAGATAATCTACTACCGGTCAAGTTTTGTTACTTATACGTTGATTAAACAGGGAGGCGAAGACAGTTTAAACTGGTACTAGTAAATTGGAAATTTTCTTTTCTATTGATAATAAAGGTCTCCGGTGGTTATTCCAGTGCCATTAGTGGTTTTCTTTAAACTTAGTTGGCAACACTGGTCATCGGCAGTTGATTTTTACAAGCTACACGAATTGAATATATTGGCAAGTTCCCGCGCGGCACGGTAATGCTGCCAAGTGAATATTATCGTTTATTATTTAATTTGGTTACTGTGCGTTGAAATTTACCGTTATTAGCTGCGCTTTCTATACTAGGGATTAAAAATAGTCTTACGAGACTAAAAACCATTTATTAAACGGAATCATGTGAACGCAAGTGTTGTGTATGTGGATTACGTGCTAAACCTTCTCCAGCAGTGTTTTTACTTTTCAGCAACGATGTGACCTAATCAGAGAAGGTAAGCCGACACCCGAAATTTGCGTAATTTAACATGTTTGTAATCTTATTTAAAATTTATATTTATTCGAATATTTTTATAAATATTGCATGATTAATTTCTATAAGTTAATGGTGTTTTGTGCTCTGTTCTTATAAACATATCTAAACTATCCTTGTGAGATCGATTGTTGACAGTAATTTTTATGGCTACTTTTACAATGAAACATTTTGGAAACCCAGTTGCCGAAGGAAGCCTGAAGGCTACGCTACAATTGATGTGGCACAGGCACACATCAAGCGTGTACATATAAATCTCGTAAGCTACATTTATTGCCGCACACGGACAAATGTTCGGGATGTCTCCACAAAGTGTGATGGAATTGATGTATGGTATATTATTTGTTTGTGTGTTTGCAGCAATAGTAAATATAATTGTTTACTTTGTACATTTGGTTTTGTAATCAATGATCTCCCAAATTAATAATTAGTAAATTTCGCTAAACGCCACGCTTGTTTACATAAACTAAACAC
>PNEQ01004226.1:2863-53602 GCA_003012365.1 Medauroidea extradentata
AAAGAACCGGTAAAATCGAATCTATTATAGTATCAAACATATGATTCAACATAACTGTGCATGACATGTACTGCCTCCCGCCACACTCGGTAAACAGGTCTATTGAAGTCCTCAGATAGGAAATTATGTAAACTAGGAAATGTTTCAGGTCCTCTGGTTACCAAGTCCTCAGATACGCTTGCAAAAGTACCTGTCCTCGAAACAACTGTTTAGGTTATTTCGACCATGTCCTCGGAACCACATCTGTGGTAACAGTCCTCGGTTAGGGGTCTAAGTCCGTATTGGTGTGTGTGCCTGTGTGTGTGCCTGTGTGTGAACTGTGTGTGTGAACTGTGTGTGTGTCTGTGTGTGTGTTGGTATGTGTCTGTGTGTGTTGGTATGTGTCTGTATGTGTGTCTGTGTGTGTGTCTGTGTGTGTTTGTGTGTGTACACACACCCTATATTTAAAAAAAGTAGAAACTGTCGAACGTGTCCTTGCCTAGATGCCTTCCTTTTTTTTATCAACATAATATCGACATGGATAAATCGCTCCATTGTTAGAACAAAACTAAATATTAATTTGTACCCAAGTTTTACCGTAGCAATAAACTTCACAGGTATTTTTTAACTTGCACGAGGAGTATTACTGACTTTGTAATTAAATAGCATATACCCATAGATGATGATCGACCCTGCATTTCCAGAGACGGAAACGAGGTGACCTTAGCTCATAATGTTTACTAAGAGAGGTCATTCTGCGATGGTTTGCCATTGCTTTCCGCAGCATGGAAATGAGGGGACAATATAGCATATCGTTCTAAACTCGGAGAAAGACAGTGAAATCTGTCCTGCCCGGCTGGGAATCGAACCCGAAACCCTTGGCTCAGCAGTCAGGAGCTCTAACCACTGAGTCAAGTGGTCGGACGTATCCACACTCAATGGACTGACATTATTTTACTGGATATGAAGTTTTGACACCCTTTCCCACCTCTTACCCTCCCCTTCTCTATTAATTGTTATGATTATAGTTTTCTCACTGATTTTTAGTGTGTTTTCGGTAAACATTTTGAAACAGACTGATTTTTACTACTAGTTTTTATGAGTTGAGAGCAACTTTAAATTCAGGCAGTACATTAATGTAATAATATCAATGCTCTTTTATCAAATAATTCATTGATTTTCTGTTTAAAACAAACCAGAATACAGCACTTACAAAAAATTATTTTCTGTAATATATTTTACATATTTCCCAATAAGAAACAACACATCGGCTGCCACTGGCATGGTACCTTACCCTCTGTCACGAATTTGAAGTCTCTTGCTTTGCATATGCATCAATCCGTACCTGATTGTATATGTTAATTACACGAAGTTTAATTAGTAAACGATTATAAATAGTTATAAAAAAGAAAGTTTTGTAAATTTTTAAGGTCCCCTAATACTTTAGTTTATTAAGAGTCGCAGTGATACAGGTAGAGTTGTACTTGTATTTAAGTTACTAAACCGATTTATTACAGATTCTGTTTTCATTTCACAGATACGAAAATGGTACCTGTTACCAAACGACAATTGGGAGAAGTGGTACTCCGGTCACGAAATTTTGAAGATTTTTATTCCCATACGTTGGAAATATATGGTTTGAACGAGAGCGAAGACACTCTGAAGACATCGTTGAAAAGTGTCTACAAAAATTTTATCAGAAGATGGAAAACTTCTAATCGTTGTCGGAAAACCTAAAAGTATTCTAAGTGGCTTGATACCTGCGTGTATTTCTCTAAACACGTGGTTGCAGTGGCCAACTCAAGTGATACACAGAAAGAAACACTTAAGAATAGTGGTCGTCCAAGAAAATCGTATAATGAGGCCAGCGCGAGGACAAAGAAAAGAATTATTAAACGTACATCCAACACTGTTACAACACCTGAAACAGCAAGAGTTCTTTCTACTCGTCTCACACGAAAAGGCAACCGAGCAGGAACATCTACAGTAAAACTTGTAGCTGGAAGTACACCAACATCTTCAAGACAAAGACTTTTGAAATTAAAATCATACAAGAAAGCATGTGTTCCGTATTCCTGTGAGGAAGCGTCCCTACTTATTGAAACCAAACTATCAAAACAATCGTACAATATAATTAGGTTGTCATCAAAGAAGCACAATGTAGATATATACCCAAGCTATCCGATGTTGGTAGCAGCAAAAAACTTTGTTATCCAGGCAATATACAGTGCTCAGAAGTTTGCTGCCAAGTTCCATTACAAAATATACTGGATCATACAGCTGTTAGAATATTGCAGACATTAGAAGTCCAACTTGAAGGGGAATTGACATTGCATTGCAAGTGGGGGTTTGATGGGTCTGGGCATTCTGCATACAAGCAAGTTTGGGAAGAAAAGGTGAAGTTAGTGACGAAAGTGTTTTTATAACTTCTTTCGTCCCTCTGGTTTTGACAGGGGACGATGGCGAGGTGTGGAAGAATCCTCGACCGAGCTCCACGTGTTTTTGTAGACCCATACGGCTTTAGTTCGTAAAAGAGTCGAAAAGGGTTATTAAAGAAGAAGAGAAGTACATCCAAAATGAAATTAATAACTTGCAGCACTTCAAGAGAGAAGGCTTGGAAATAAAATATAGTTTGGTACTCACAATGATTGATGGCAAAGTTTTGTGTGCTTTGACTGACACTAGTACAGTGCAGTGCCCTATATGTAAGCAGACAGTGAAAAGTTCATCTTCGTGGACTGTTTCCAAGCCAATAAATGAAGATGTCTTGAAATATGGAATATCACCGCTACATGCCTACATAAGGTTTTTTTTAATTCATCCTAGCGATATCCTATAGATTAGGTAAGTAAAAACATACGCAGTATGACCCAGGATGTAGTGCGTTACAGTTTGTGTGGTGATAAATATCCACTTTTAAAAAATGTAAACATATTTTCGACATTTTTATGAGCTACCACCACATAAACTAATGCACTTCATCCTGGATAATTATGTATGTAACAAGTGTCTGGCTTAAATTTCTGACAATATTTTTTTTTTTTACTTTCAGGAACTAAATCAAAAAAGCGTGGTGATAAAAAAGATCCCGAAGTCCAGCTGCAAAAAGAATCTGTTTTACAAGAGTTGAAGAAACTAATGCACATTAATCCCGATCGCCCAAAACAAGGATTTGGCTCTACAACTGATGGTAACTCTTCAAGAAAGTTTTTTAGTGATCCATCTACAGCATCCAGAGCAACCGGAATTGACCAAGAACTGATAAAAATGTTTTCTGTTGTATTATTTGTTCTTGCAAGAGGTCAGAAAGTCAATATCGATAATTTTGAGGTATACTGTAAAAGAACTTTATTTCATTACAGAAAACTGTACAGCTGGCATGAACTGACGCCTACTGTACATAATGTATTAGAACATAGCGCGGTTATCATGAATCACTCTCTTTTGCCAATGGGTAAGTTGTCTGAAGAGGCACAAGAGGCTAGAAACAAAGATGTTAGGAACTACCGTGAATTCTTCTGTCGGAAATCAAGTAGGACATTAAATATGAAGGATTTGTTTTGCCGACTTTTGTTAACTTCTGATCCAGTTATTTCATCTGCACACAAACTACCTACAAAAAATATCCGTAAACTTTCCCCTGAAATTAAAATTGATTTGAAAGATATACTTATCCCTCACGAAATTGAAGTTGACACTCAAGATGGGGAAGACATCGAAAATGAAGACACAGAAGAAAGCAATGAAGAAATATCATCTTATTCTGATTTTTTATGTGTACGTGTAAGTTTTCTGTATATATGGTTGTTAAGATAACTTATTATTTCAAAATGAAAATGTACATATGTTTCTGTTTATTCATTGTTGAAGATAATATTTATAATACTGGTTTGTAAGAGATAAATGTCAGGTTATTGCATTGCTATATTTAAAAAAAATGTTGTAGTATAATATATATAATTTTTAGAAATATATATATATATACTGAGGAATAAATGGACCCTAATGATGAAATAATGCAGGTAAAATACTAAACCTGCATATCTGAAGGGCTTTGCTACAAGCACTGTATTTTTTTTTGTTTATTATAAATATCCTTATAACATTTTTAATCTAAAAGCATATTAAAAGCATAAAAAGTTAACTTTATTGCGTAAAAATTTCTCCCAACCTCCTTACCCAATGAAATAAGCATCTTCTCCCGCACCTCCGCCCGAGGTAAACATCAACAGTTAATGATTTAGTAAAATGTACAAGATGATTTTTATTCATATACTTTATAAGTATGCCAAATATGTAGCGATTATTATAAGTAGTTTGGTCCCGAACGATTTTTGGCACCATGAAGGTCGAATCCGGCCCACTGTGCGCCGGACAGGCAGCACATGCCCAGGAACATCACTCTGAGCATGGGAGTGCAAGAAACATACACACACAAGACTTCTGCATGCTGCCCCGTATTAATCGCCTAGCACGTGTCCTGGTGATGCGAAACAGCTCTAAGTTCGCCTGAGTAGGATGCAACATAACCCGTCGAAGCGCACTTCGTCGGGCACTGATTGCATCCTTACACTCATAATTCCACCAGGGCACACGACCACACCGACGAGAAGAAAACTTCGGGATGGCAACCTCTGCTGCTGACATCTCTGCTGCAACGAAGGATGAGACAGCCACATCCACTTAACGAGAAAGGTCCTGAGTAATGTGAAGTGACTGTCTGTAACATTCCCAGTTTGCCCGGTTAATCATCCAACAAGTGGGAACGGGCAGGGCAGCATGAAAAACATTGTTTTAAAAAACTGGAAAATAGTTACCACCACAGAGATCAGGGTAGACACTCCAATCAAAGTGGGTGACCAGGGCTGGGCTGCAAAAGGACAAGTCGATACACGAAGTGATGCCAGTATGAGAGGTAAACTGAGTAGGAGTTCCATTGTTCAATAGTACCAAGTTAGTGTTGGTAAGCAAAGACTCAACTACACGACCTCTACCATCCCGAAAATAATATCCCCACAGCTCATTGTGAGCATTTAAATCACCCACAAGAAGCAAAGGAGATCGGAGCTGGAATATTAGATCCTCTAAATCGACTATACGCGAAAACTTTGTGTTGGAGGTATGTACATATAACAAATAGTTATCAATGTGCCGAGATACACCCTTACTGCTATTGTTTGCAGTCTGGTAGTAAGAGCCCAAGCTGTATGATAGATAGCATTACTAACTATGACACACACACCACCGCAGGCCCAATCAATAGCTGTATAATCTTCGCGGTATAATGTGTAGCCTCGTAAGGAGACGTCACTTGTTGACCGGAAATGTGTTTCTTGAAGGCAAATGACCGATGGGGTCAGTGATGAAATCAGTTGCCTTAGTTCTGCAAGGCAGCTAAAGTAACATCGGCGATTCCATTGGAGGATGGATATGAGAAAAAGAGGACAGTCTTTAATTTTTCACTTTCCCCTTATGTCTACTTAAAACATGTTTGAATAATTATGAGTCATCATTTCATTCAGAAGCATAATCCACCATTATATCTGCCAAGTGATTAAAAATTTTAAATAAAAGGCTGCCAGAAAAAAATTGTTAAAGTGGGAATAAGGGTATAACTTTTCCGTGTCACGGGGATCTTCTGCTTTACTCGTTTGTGAGCTGTGAGCGATGTAAGTGATGTTTGAAATGTTTCATCTGCATGGCTGAAAATGGATGGAATCAGGAAACGTAAAAATTTCGACAGTAAATGGGGTTCTTTGTTATCATATTTCAATAATAAAGTGCCAAATGTTAAAGATATTGTACAGCCGACAGAAATTGTAGTTTTGGAGGCGACATCACAACTGTTACTCCGGAGCATTTGGTTGAAGTTGCAGCTGTGGAGAATCCAGTTGAGTCTACTCAGAATATAAATTGTCATCCAAATGATATTGGACTTTGTATAAATATACAGGTATTTTAAATTTGAATTCAAGGTCCAATGCCAATGAAATTAAAATGGGACACCAGTGAAAACATCAAGTTTCCAACAAAAAATAATAATTTTCCAAAACGGTTTATAAATGATGGAGTTCTGAAGTTTCAAACATAAAAGAAAATACAACCGAATTGATAACAACCTTAGTCTGTTAAAAGGACAGATTAATTTACTAGTTGATTCTTATTGTTCTACTTGACCATTAGATTCAAATTTTAACTAACAACTGAATGCTAAGGAGGTGGGAGAGAGTTCAACGATTCAATGTGCAAAGCTAAACTTTGGAGACTTACTTGCATTACAATACAAGTAAAATTACTCAAGTAGTGTGGCTCTGAGCGTGGACCTACACTTAGCTAACACACAAAGTTACTAGGCTACTTACCTGTTACATTCTGAAGTCCCTCAGGACTCCTCCGTCCCTCGACCTCGGCATAGTGTCAGAAGAGAGCACCAACCACTCAAAGACCCAAATTCCAAAAGAGACACAAGCCCAAAAACGTGTCACAACTCCTTTCGTAGATTCAAGCTCGTAAACACCTATTGCTGGTTCCGCCACAGAAGTTCACAGTTGGAACTGAGATCGACTCTAAGATCAACATGAAAATGTGTTGCACCATTCGAGATCAACGCTGGTTCCGAGATCGACTGGAACTTTCTTTTAGAACCACTGATTTTATTGGTTCGATAGGTTGGACCGAATATCGAAGAAGTACTTACATCGTTTACATACAAATGGAGTATTTATACTTTAAAAATTTTAACCTGTTTTATTTGAAAGTAAACTGGGACATACAATTATGTATGCCATATATTATTTAAATTATGTAATATTTGTTTTTAGATTCAAATGTTGATTATAAAGAGTGCTAAGTTTTTTGTAGTAGTTAAATAATAATAAACTGATTTTGTCACAAGTCAAAAATGCTACATCTGCAAGTAAAATTTTCATTCAGGCCTACAATGATTTCTTCAGATTCCGATTCAGAAGGCGATGGCCGTGTTGTGGAACAGTTACAAGACATGGCCATACAGGTACCCAGGCCAAGAATATATAAACCTCGAACAAATCCTAGGGAAGAACTAGATGATAATGCATTTGTTTTTAGGTTTCAACTGTCAAAAAATACAGTAATGCAACTTTTGGGTCATATTGAACCCCATTTAGAAGTTATTTCTAACCGTAATAAACCTGTATCTCCTCTTAACCAACTACTTGTGACCTTAAAACTTTATGCAACTGGGGCTTATTTGACTGTGTATAAACAGTGTCACGAATAGTGAAAAGAGTTATGCACCATATGTCAACACTGTCAACATTTTGTTAAAATGCCACTAAATACAGACGAAAGAAGAGAAATTATGCAGTAATTCCATAGAGTTGCAGGTTATCCAGAAGTAATTGGATGTATTGATTGTACACATATTGCATTTTCTCCTCCAGGAGACTGTTTAGGAGAGTTGTACAGGAACAGGGAGCATTTTTTTTTTTCATAAATGTTAAGTGTATTTGTAATGCTGAGCTTACATTTACAAATGACGATGTTCGGTGGCCGGGATTTACCCATGGTAGCATAATTTTCATTCAGAGCGACGTACATGCTCAGTTTGAAACCAGACACATACCAGAAGGAGTACTGCTAGGCAACAATGGGTATGCATGTCGGCCTTACTCGCATACGCCATTACTGCAGCCAATTACTCGGGCAGAGCTTAACTACAACAGGTCTCACAAAACGACCAGAAATATCATGGAAAGAGCATTTGGAGTGCTGAAACGACGATTTCCGTGTCTGTCACCGAAACTCCGTTTAAAAATTGAGACTATTTTGGAGGTAACATAAGTTACATGTGAAATTCACAATATTGCAATTGCTGCCAATGAAGAACCCTCTGTGGATCTAAGGATCATCCTAGGTCCACAAGCTTATGTTTTTGTGCCAGTGCCAGTAGAAAATGGCCCACACAGAGCTGGGGTAACAGCTGCTCGTACAGCACTTATACTGTTTTAATAGGGGTAGGTACAAGAAAACAGTTTATAGTTCTGAGAAAGTTAAGAAATGTATGTCAGACTTGCTATGCAATTAGTTATGGTTTAAAATCTCTTATTATGTAAGGTAATTCTGAAATTTTAAAATTTTGTAAGTAAAATCATATTTTGCAATTATTATTATAATCAACAAATAACTTACAGTTATAGTAACAACAGTTATTTCCAACAAATTTAACTACATTTTGGAAGAAGATACTCCACTAAAGGACATTTCCACACAGAAGTTACTACCCAAAGGTCCTACAAACAAATTCTGTCACGAGACCAATCAGTTTCTTTATGTTAACCCAGGGCATTCTCCGAGGCTTGTCAGACAAATCTAGCAGATTGCTGACCCCACAGAAATGCTCCATGCCAGTTCTGTGCCTCCTACCAAAAATCCACAAGCAGCAGAGGACGACCTGTATCAGGATGTGGCAGACAGACAGAAAGATTTTTTGCACTTGTCGATGCCCACTTTCAAACATGGGTACAGTATCGTTAAAAGCCAGAACTCATACAGCACTCTCAAGTTCACCTGAGAATATTCCCAATCACATGCCATATTTCTGGATGTGATGTCCAAATGAAAGAAATATATTTGGGCCAGATCTGGCTACATCTGAAATTGGCCAGACATGGCACCAGGTATAGGCAAATATGCACAAATCATGTCTGGTCCAGATCAGTACCAGATCTGGCCAAAGTCAGACATAAACTTTTTTCCATAAAGGAGGTAACCTTCTACAATGGAACCATCCACACTGCAGTTAATAACACCAAACCAATCAAAAATATGCAGTACCTTGAATTTGACAGTTACAATCAGCTTCATGAAAAAATTCTCTCCCGCACTGCCTTGCCACCAGAGCTTAGTGAGTCTGCTCCACAGACCACAACCTCAACAAACAGTGCAAACAAAAAGTCCAGGTATTCCTAGACAGGAATACCCCAAAAAAACTTTGTCGACCAACAGATCAAACGAGTAATCTAGAACAGTGCCACAAACATCAAATCAAATTACACTGACACCTCCTTGGTGGTACCATACCATGAGGGCCAAGGAAAACTAATAAGTTATGAACCATTCTCAACTGTAGCCACAAAATACAGCATGTCCACAAATGATTGACGCGGTTTCATGAGGTTCCTGTGGGTGCATTTTTAAACATATCGAGATGAAACTCTGTAGTCATGTACAGAAACTCAACAAGTTTCACTGTGTTGCAGATTCCCGCCTTCCTCGGCACATGAACAGTAATATAAAGATGGCGACAAACAGCGAGAAAGCATGCGCCGTCCTTGAATTGCATGCAAGTCGTTCAGTCAAAACGGTTCAACGACGATTCATAACGAAGTTCAATGCAGAACCTCCGTCTATAAATTCCATACGGCGATGGTACAAACAGTTCAAAGCTAGATGATGTCTTTGTAAGGGAAAGTCACTCGATCGTCCACCAGTGGCTGACCAAACAGTCAAGCGTGTGTGGGAAAGTTTCTTGCGTAGCCCCAAACAGTCTACGCAGAAATCTGGCAGAGAATTGGGTATTCCACGATCGACTGTATGGAAGATTCTAATGAAACGTCTGAAGCAGAAGTCATGCCACTTGCAGTTGCTGAAAGCGCTAAAACCTTCGGACAAAGCCATCTGGCTTCAGTGGTGCATTCGACTGCAAGAGGTGATGCGAGGAGCAGGATGACTTTTGCGATTAACTTGTGTTTAGTGATGAAGCGACATTTTTCCTTAGTGGTACAGTGAACAGACACAATGTGCATATCTGGGGAACAGAAAATCCCCATGACATTACTTAGCATATTCGTGACTCTCCAAATCAAAGATTTATGGGCACTTCTTCTCCAAGAAAACAATATCTGGACACATTTATCTGGACATGTTAGAACAGTGGCTAATGCCTCAGCTTGAGACAGACAGTGTAAACTTTATCTACCAATTGGATATTGCAACACCCCACTTCCATCGCGATGTCCACGAATTCCTGAATCACAAATTGCCAAACAAATGGATAGGCCGTAGAGGGATTGATGATCAACATTTTCTGTCATGTCCCCCGCGCTACCCAGATGTAACACCGTGTGACGTTTTTGTGTGGGGCTATGTGAAGGATCTGGTGTTTTTTCCTCGTTTACCAGTTGATTTAGCTGACATGCGAGTTCGCATCATCAATGCTTTCGATCGTATTGACAGGGACATGCTTCATAATTTTTGGGAAGAGCTTGATTATAGGGTTGACGTGTGCCGGATCGCAAGGGGTCAACATATCAAACACTTGTAAACTCCCAAAATAAAACTTGAGTTTCTACACATGACTAGCAATTTTCATCCCGATATGTTTATAAATGTACTCACAGCAACATCGTGAAATCTCTTTAATCATTTGTGTACATCCTGTACTATAATCTTCACTACTCACACAAAGCCTGCTTAGAAAGCTACCCAGGTTATATTTCAAACGACCACCTAAGCTCCGCAACAAACTTATTCGCCCGACAGTTAATCCCAACTCCACAGACATTACAGTAACCACCAGTCCTAGAGGTCCTAACTCTTGCAATAGTCCCCACTTTGGCTGCTGACATATCCATCAGTCTTCTATGTCGTTAAAAAGTAGAATCACCAACCATCCATGGTAACTATAACTGTGCCACTATAAACGTTGTGTACCAGTTGCAATGCGACACTTGTTCTAGAGTAGGCCTATACAGGCTTCACTGCCAACACTCTCAGGCAGAGGATGAATGGCTACAGGGCAGACACTAAAACAGCAGTAAGTGGCCAATGCTGATCCATTATATATACCAAGTTGCAGCCCATACAGCCTCCTACAACCTGCACTTGATTCTACTACAACATCAGTGTGGAAAGAGCTCTTGGACCATCTTACAATAGTGCTGAACTCACGTGATAGGAATTAGCCCATTAATACATCACAAAGTTCAAATTTCCTACCACCACTGTATTATGTTCCTACCTGTAGGTTCGCTAGCAACCGTTATCCTGTCCGTCTTGCTTCAGTATGTTTCTACTTGCCTGAAGAAGATGGTGCGAAACGTTGTGCTAGCACATCCACGATAAGAAATGTGTCGTTACACTTTGTGTCTATCCACGAGTACCTACTTGTGAGTACTTGTGTCTAGTGGAAACAAAATTTGCATTATTATCTTGTATACGGTAGTCCTGAGATATGTCTGTAAAGGAGTGGCAGAGTCCTCATTCTAAAGACCTTGCTTAGTTAGCTGTTAAGTTGTTTGTACTGTTCTGACGAGTAATATTTTTAACTGTTAATTTATATCATTGCTGTAGATTTGTATTTTGCTGTGTTATATGTAAACATTAAAGATTTTCTGAACCAAATTTGATTGTATTACAATTTTGATTATGTACGCCTGCACATTACTGTATTGCTCCGAAAATAAGCCGCCCTCGAATATAAGCCGCACTATTAAAATTTACTATACAAAATTGAAAACGAGAAAACTCCAATATAAGCCTTGGCCAAAAAACTCTAAGAACTAAGTTAGGGTAGAATGTTTCGCTTTCACCCACAGTTTTAAAACTGCGGGTGAAAGCAAACACTTTTACAACATTATTTCACTGTGCGTGTATTTAAATAACTTAAGAAGGTTTTTATAGACGTAACCCCCTTTTAAAACATCTGAAACAAAAAAAAAATGTAACCTTAACCACGTGCAGCATAGGCTCTTTCCTAGAATGTTACATCATTCCTGTTTGTTTCATTATTTCGTGTGCATCGTTTATTTTTCTTGGTACAATAAATGTCAAACTGGTCCACATTAATCTGTATCATTTCTTGATGTTTGTGTTTTCCCCCATAAAATAAAAATAAATGAGTCCAGTCGCCGAAGATAACACACTATGTGCACACACTCCCGCACGAAAAAAATGTTCGTGAAACGACGGATCAATCTGTCGTAGTGACCAAAGCCTTGTGGTTGTGACGGTCGACATTTATTTTAAAGCCATATTAGTTTTGAATTGCGATCATTGATATCTTGTTCTTACGCAAACGCAACATTCGTAGTTTGGCTATACTGATGTATTCCTATGTCTATGGCTTGTGTTATCTTTCGGTATTGAAGTTATTTATTACTCAAACGTATTTTGGTTACATTTGATTAAAGTTTGATAGGAGCCAAAATGGAATAAAGTTAACTATTTTAATTTTATGTTTTCGTTCAGTTTATTTGTGCATTTTTTACCTACACGGTAGAATTATTCTATTTGCTAAATAAATAAATAAAATATGACGCCGTGACTCGGCCAACATACAATGTTGAACGAGACAGTTGCAATCAAAATTAATGAATGATGAAGTTAAAAAAAACCAGAGAATTGGATGCTGCAAAATGTCTTAGGTCTTACAAATGGTCTTAAAAATTATTTATTTTACCAGTATGTAATGAATTATATATTTAATTGTAGTCTACATAAATGTTCTGGTTATGTGTGCGATGTTTTGTGTTCACTAAGTTTGGATGCAGATTTTCTCGATGGTTTCCAACAGTCTAACGAGGTTTACTTGTTGCATGCGGGTTCAAATATTTTTATACGTTTTAAAATTTTGGCAAAAAAATATATTTGTAAATATGCGAAAATAAGCCGCACACGAGTTTTAAGGCTCAAAAAATTACTAATTCTAAAAAAACCTATTTATATAAAGCTCTTTATTTAAGGTTGAGAATGTTAACAGTCCCAGAAATATACATACATTTATTACACAATTCTATTTGCACTTAAGAACATACAGTAGAAAAAGAACTATGAAGTTCAAATCATTTAACTAGAAATTGGTGTAAAAACCACCTACATTCTCATAAAACAAAAATATATGAACAGAATCCTTCTTTATGGGGTAACATTTAATAAACAACTTACCATCGGGGACCTTTTCGGAGGTGTCGATTATGGTCCAGGGTTGCATGAAGTAAAAGGTGGTGGAAGGGTTCAGCTGGCCAACCAAGTGTTAGTTGTAGTGATGAATGGAATAAAATGTAACTACAAGTAGGCATTAGGATATTTCCTCTCCCATGGTCCAGTACCAGAAACGAAAGTAAAAGAAATTATTCTGATGGCCATTTCTAAAATCCAGTCCACTGAGTTTATGCCAAAAGTTGTAATGTGTAATCAAGGAAGCAATAATGTTCAAGCCATGAAATTATTAGAAGTCACTAAAGAAAATGCGTTCATTAACATCTATTTCATGTTTAAGTCATTACGAAGCAAAAGATAGCATTACATTTGAAAATAAATCATTTCACTGTAAATACGTTGAAGAGTATTGTGATAAAGACAGTAAGATGAAACCACAGTTAGCTGCAAAATTTAAAAAAAAAAACTTAACTACCGTTTAGTCCTACACATGTTTGCTTAGCAACTCAAGTAATGAGTCATTATGTAAGTAGGAGGCATATCCTGAAACATTTAGCATTCAACAGCGTGCCTAGTGAATCTGTTTATACAGTAGAATTTTTGTACACTTTAGACAGTGTATTCGATCATTTTAATTCAGGAACAGTATGACACTAAAAACTTCAAGAAGGCAATTTTTTAAAAGCTGATCGTTGGGAATTAATTGCTAAAGCAGAGCATATTTTCAGTAACAACAACATAAACAGGAAAGATCAAGGAACCATAAAGTGTGTGTTAGGATGACTTCAAAATATATGTGATCTTAAAGGCTTATGAAAAGACCGCCATTGAAAGTACAATTCGATTGGCCCAAGATTCTCTAGGGAATTTTTCTGTTATAAGGATGAAAGGAGGAAATCACACCAAATGCTTTAAATTAAGAGGAACTCTAAGAATGGCAATAGTTCAACAGCTGCTCACGTCACCACCGAACAGTAACTGCGAGCTTCATTTGGATTTTTTTTGCAAAGAAATGAGCTCAAAAAGCACAAGTTTGATGATTTTGTTTTTTCCATAATGTGAAAGTTCACCTACCATTGAAAGACAGGTTCTCAACAACAGCTTGGCTTACATAACATGTTGGGCCTGCAGTGAATTGCCCCACAAGGAGAGTGTGGCCAAGATTATGGACAGTGTAACCAGAGGTGACTTGGACAACATTCACATTGACATGAGAACCTTTGATGGCAGTAGTTTATTATTTCCGAAAGAAGAAATAATGCAGCTCACAAAGGAAATATTTGGAGAGGTATACAAACATCTAGAACCACATATTCTGTGTTCTCCAAATGGTGCCCGAGCCGAAATTGAAAATATAATTCCCCTTCCGGCTGCCCTGTTGTGTCTTTATGTTCAATGATGTTCAGAAAATGTTTAAACGTTAGTATAGTAAGTTTCATTAATAAAGTCAATGATATCACCCCTGACCAAAACCCAAACAAACAAAATAAGAAAACGAAAAAGATAATGTATAAATAAAATCTATCACAGTGCATCTGTGTCATTTTCTGTGTTAGCCCAATTATTATATTATGATACAACCCAATCATACACATCCTGTAAACCTTGCAAACATGATTCTGCAAAATAAATGTGTTCATCCTGTTAATATGATTATGTGCTGTCTACAGTCCACAAGTACTATCCTGAAAATACTTGCACTTAGTATCCAATGCATTCACAGTGTGTTGAAAATGGTTTTACAGTGAGCAGAGTATAGTAAAATTGTTTTACGGAACAGAAAGTTACAAAAACGGACGTTTGACTGTTCAGATTTTAATGCGTAGTCATTAAAAGAATTGACAAAAAAATTTCAAATACCTTCAGTAATAGGGGAAGGGGGTCAAGACGAGGTCGCAGGGTAAGAAAGGCTATGTGTTTATCAGTCTGCATGATTGTGCCACCTCGCGGAACATTATGGAATCAGAATTATACAGTCATGCTGGCTCGGCCAACACGACTTCAGTGTGCTTGTAGCATTTTTTAGTGAGTGGTTGCCACTTTCGCATTTTTTTTTTTTTTTTTTTTTGCTATTTTGATCTTACTTTCATTGATTTTAACTAGGCCTACAGGTAAGCAATGATAACAAATATTTAAGTATTGTATGCATTACATTTCAACTTCTGTAATCACGAAAGTGACTGATACAAGTTAAAGTTTTGTCATTTAATTGCTTCCACACACCACTTGGGGCAAGGTGGTGATGTCCACATCTTGCCCCTTGCCGATGTCCCAATTTTACCCCTTGCCTGTGTCCCTATCTTAGTTTATGAAAATATCTCCATCAATTTCGTGAATACTAATGTTTTTATAATTTGCATGTTTATTTTCCTTTACAATCCAGGCCTATTTTAACTGAATTTATATCATTTTTATTAGTAAATTGCAATGTAATTGTAAAGGAGCCTGCCTCTTTGACAGAAAATCAACTGCATTGTATTAGAAATCCACAAATTTTTCGGAAACATTTCTTTGCATGTGCTTCGATACTCTGTAAACTCAGTTATTAAGTAGTGTTTATTTCTCAGTCAGACCTACGTCGTTTCTGACAGCATTGCTATAATTTACAATTGAAATTGTGGCATGGTATTAAATCTCAATGTTTTGCAACAAATATCTGCTCTGGGATCACATGTGGGCCAATTTATATAAAAGCACTTGGCGGACATGTTATGATATATTATTCAGCTGGTGTAAGATTAGCTTCAAAACGTTTGCGTATATTCTTAAACTTTATAATAAAAAGGTTAGAATATGGAAACAGCACACTAATAAGAGTGCTCTGTGCGAAGAGGTGATAATAGCGTTGATATGCGAGTATCACCTTTTATCACTTACCAATGTCTTAACAACGAAATATGGATTTAAATAAGCGTCATCTTAACGGAGTTCTTTTGTAAACTGTAAGTTCATCTCTGGTGGCAATTATTATCATCATTACGTCGGTTTTTCTTACCTATAATTGTCAAAACTTCGAAATATATAATTTGTATAATTTTGGGGATTTTTCGATGTAGACTCTGACTCATATTTTTATTTATTTTAAGACGAAATAGTACAGACATACAAAAGAAAGACAGAACGACAGAAATAACCAGAAGAGTTTATGCAAAATGCTAATTAACAACATGGGTTACATGGCATCTGCTGCTTTTAATATTTCTCAAACAATGCTAGATAGAAAGGAGACTTTGTGCCGTAAAATCTTCATCAACTGCTCAAGGTCAGTTTGGGACCAATTCAACGTGTATTTACTCTTGAAGAAGAATTGGTAGCCTACCTCAAAGAAATGGAGGGCATGTTGTTTTGATTAAGCACTTCTGTTCTGAGAAAACTGGCCTTTCAGTTATCTGTAAAAAAAATGACAAGAATCACAAGTTTGATGAGCCAAGAGGAGAGGCTGGCTAGGACTGGCAGAAAGGCTTTACGAAGCAGCATCTGGACCTGTCTCTTCAGAAACCAGGAGCTACCTTCGCAGTCGGAGCTATAGGCTATAACAATGTTGTTTTTTCAAAGTCAGTCGCATGACAAGTATACGTTTACACCAGACCGACTGTATAACTGCGATGAAACAGGTGTCTCCTCTGTACCGAAATTGAGGATAATCCCTTCGAAAAGAAAGAAACAAGAAGAAGTTCTAACATCCGCAGAATTTGAATTAATGCATCAGTAACCTACTTGCCACCAATGATGTTACTTCCTCGGCAAAGGATGAAGAAAGAATTGATTGATGGTTCTGCACCTGGAACTTGGGCAGAATGTCATCCTTCAGGCTGGATGTAGTTTGAAATGTTCGTTCGTTGGTTCAAACGATTCGTGCAGTTTAACACGCCTTCAAATATAACCCTGTTCTGCTACTGCTCCATGGTCATGCTACACACGCACACATAAAATATTGATCTCACTGAAATTGCACGAGAAAACGGGGTTAACTTGCTCTGTTTCCCGGCACAGTGCACCCATCGTCTACAGCCTTATTTCCCAACCTTTTTTAATACATAAATTCTTGTTAGTAATTCTACATGTCAGTAACTCTGAACAGAATAGATCTGCAAAAAAAATGTAGACCCTGCAATTAGGAATGGGCAATAACTACCAATATTTTAGTGTATCGATATTTTTACTCCGATACATATAAAATTGATCGATAATCCAGAATCCCGATGCATCAATTATCGATCATTTTACGACAGAATTCCTTCCGATATCCGATATTTAATGTGAAATTAAAATGTGTGATTAACATGAAAGGACTGAGGACAACATCTGAAAACAAACAAATTTAAATACTGTCAGAATGGGTCAGCGATCATACAACTGAGCACACATTTAATTCAAATTGTTGCAGCTTAATTTTATTGTTCTGTTTACACTCGATCGTTTAAATTAATTATTTTAATTAAACATGAAATCGTAAGCAATATCCACACAAATGTGTTAGAACTTAATTGTGTGTTTTCGTCTATATTAGTTTTTAAAAAACTATTGACTCGCGGATATATAAGTGTGCAGTGTAGGGAATTCCCATTTTCATTAGGAAACACCTCTGTTCCTGAAGGATAATTACCTATTTCGTTGGTTTGGTTCACAATATACTATCATTCAGTCCAGTTCCAGAATCCAGTCGGTGACCAATGCTGGCAGCAATATGACTCTACAGATAGCATTTACTTTCTGTAAAGAGTGAAGTGTTATTTACTACGGCTCCACCATGTAGTATTGTGTGGAAACATTCATAAAATGAACTAAAACAAGCACAAAACTATAATTTTGTTCCCATAACATACCTCATGCTGGCAATATTTCAAACTAATGGTCTCATCTTAAAAAAAACATGGAATCGATTAAAACACTAAAATTGAAGAAAAATGTAACACAGCTGTCCAATGAAGATGCAGATGACCCAAGTGCACTTGATGTCAGCGATTCGGGAAATCTTTCGCAAGCACAGGTAAACATATTGTTATTAAAGTATTGTATTGCATGATTTGATGTGTTGCACATCCTTCTCTTTGTACAGTAGATAACTGAAAGATTCCCTGCCCAATTATGTGATTGTATACCTAATGTACAGAAAAAAATTTTAACAACATTTCAAGACATGTTTCCATTATATACTCAAGATCAATACGCTCCACGTGCATACCCAAATGTAACATTTCCTTCTAGTAAAATTATTGTTAAGTATCTATTTTAAAACATATGGGGTAGTTTTTTTGCGGGTTTGTTATAGATAGAACTTTTATTTGGTGTGTGTTAAATATACACTATGTCTTTAATTTTTCGTGCAAAATGTTTACAAAAAAATCCAAATTGCAGTAAAATAAAGTAAACAAAAGATGTAGGAGCTACAATGGGTAAACAACTTACGTTTGCCCGTATGTGACTTACTCTCATTTCAGAGAGAAACTACTGCGACAGAAAGTGTGCCAGCAATTGCATCTACATCGTCTGCTGGAGAAAATGGAGGCTCTAAAGCTAAAATGGTCACTTTGAGCACCACTGCAACTACGGCTAGAAAGCGGAAATCTACTCCTGACCCTCCCTTCGTCTTCGAAACGGATAGTAACGCTACAGTAGACACTGCTGCGTGCTGGCTCTATGTAGGTAAACAACAATATTAATTTTACAAAAATCTGCTTTCTTATGCTGCAGCCCACATGAAAAGAAGGGATGTTTGTTTTTTTTTATCATCATTTTTGTGACATAACATTTATTGAAGATGTGCTACCATAACGACTAAACATAGTATATGAATGTCTTGACAAATTGCTCGTCATAGTAATAGTGGATATTTCTGCACAAATATGAATCAATAAAGTCCATTTATTGTGACATCATAATCAATTATGAATTAAAATATTATAAATCTACTTTAATCTTAAAGAGGATTCCCCTTATTGTGCGAGATTTTCAAGATACACTTTATGTTACTTTTTAAATCTTTACTTGTTGTAGATAGCAGTGAACATTACAAACAACTAAACGATGCTTAGCTGTTTACGATACGTAAAGACTACGTGCCACTAGCTACTTCTGAAAAAGGTTTGTTGCATTTTTCAAAAACAGCAGTTCCTCTTTGGAAGCCACTCAGCGGGAAGACAGAGACCAAAATGATAGAGGAAAAGTACTTGGTGGCCAGTGACATTTTCAAGCACAAATTGGCTACTAAAAACAATCAGTCTAACACGTGACATATAGACAGAAACAAATACGACTAAAGGGTATCTTGGGTTGTCACTACATGACCTGGAAGACGAATACATTCACTTTACAAAGTTTGGAGTTGAACCTTTAGCTGAGGCAAATACTGCAGAATACCTGAGCCAAAAATGACAGCTCTGTGCGATAAATGGGTATCCAGACTGAAAAGGTGTCGGCTGTAGTAACATATAGTGACAAAAACATTATGAAAGCATAAAAAAACTTATCTTGTTTTGCACACTTACTTTCTCTGGTTGCCACTGATGCATTTCTGTAAAGAATGTAGAAACTAAAAAACAAGAAACTGTTCCTGGTCTAGTAGATCTTGTCGACAACGTAAAATCCTTTGTTACTTTTAACAAAATAAGTAAGAAAATGGCAGACGAAATCAGGAGAGTTCAGTAAAAATAGCAAGACTGAAGGGACTGCTGTCCAGGTTCAAGATGTTGCTACTAGGTGGAATTCAATCTATGCGATGCTGCAACGCTTCATAAAATTGAGTGATGTGGGAATGATTCTGCTCAATATGGTACAGCTACTTAGCATAAAAACCTTACACATTGAAATACAAGTATGAAAATTGGCATAGTGATACATTTTAACATGCAGATTAAAAGTAGATATCCTGAAAAACCATCGAGACGTCCGCAACATTGGAAAAGTGGCCACAAATCAGTTTCTTAACTTTAACTCTGTTACCAATATCCCTAGAACAAATATATACATGAAAAAAAATTAATATCTTTGAATTTTCTGTCAAGATGGTCCCAACAAGTTTTTCTGTAAACCCAGCAGTTCAAAAGATATTAAATGCTTTCAAGCATAACTACATCACAACTGTAATAAGAATGTATGATACCAAATTCATTAGAAAACCTTACACATTTTGTAACATACCAAAACAGTTGTCATGTCATATTTTGCACATTTCATAAACTATCCGATGGTTAGGCTTCAACAACACTGTAGAGGTATAAATAATTCAGGGTAAAAATGAGACAGTTACTAATAATATCAATAGATTAGCATTGTTGGAATATTGTGTTTAATGTGGTGCTTTGCTTACATAGGTCATTTGTTACCGTGTTGCAATTGTTTCGAATTCTTTGTTCCAGATGATATGAAGAAAAGTACAGCAGAAAAAATTCATACCGGCATGAGTTTACCTGGTACATCTACATCAAACCGCATTAAATTAAATTAAGAAAAATTGGGAGGAATGCGTATTCTGCGAAGGCGATGCTTCAGATACTCTGCAGTGCCCGAAGAATTCCAAAATAAAAAGTTATAAAACTGTTGCTGAAAAAATTGCTGAATTCTATGAACTTGGAGCTTTAACAACTCATATCCAGATAGAACGGTTAAATAATGGCGAAGGTATACATGCGACACTGCAACAGCAGTCGACGAAGTGACATAATAGCTGTAGATTGAAATTTAAAGAAACAGAACTAAAAAGAGCCAGAAAAAGAAAAAGGCCAGAAACCAGTGGCAATGATACACACACACACACACACACACACACACATACATATATATATATATATAGACACATATATACATATACATGCACAGACATGCATTTTTTTGCAAAGAAATGTTTACACATTCTTCTTCCAATTTAGGTTCACAAAGAAACCAAGCCCTAGGATTTATTCTGTGACATGGAAGGAACTGAAGCTGCCCCACTGAGAGATGCATCTACCTTTGGTCTTGACAGAAAATACGCGACATTGTTGTAAAACGTGAATATGAAAAGACGGAAAGTTATTTTATACCGACCGGTAATGGGAGCTGTATTACTGAAGGAAAATAATTGAAAATATTGAAGTGCGAAAGAAGATTATGGTGCTGTTAACAAGGCTCATATTTATGCACTTCAAGTGACTTGATAAGTTTGGTACAAAATGTGCTAGATAGAACAAGTAATGATACTGCAAGTTTCATAAATGACGTGGATGTTAAAACTCAGAGTTATTTCTATCGATATGGAGACTTTGGTGGACAGGAAACTTAATGTTTGGACACATCACTGTAAGTAGGTAGTAGTCTGACATTGCCAGTGACTTACATGCCGTGCTTGAAAGTATTCATGCAAAGTACTTGAGAACCCAACATGCCAGAACAGAATGTGATATGATTAATGAAGAAGCTTTTAAACCTAGAACAGAGTGACTGAACAGTTTGAAACCAAAACTGCCAGTGACAGTGAAGAAGGAAGAAGAACCTCAGACTATAGTCAAATGCAAGAAACCTCTCCATTAAATTGATTAAGAATATTGGTCTCTCTGAGTGGAAATGGAAAAAGGAAAAAAGCACAATACTTTTGACAAACTCACGGTCCAAGGACACGAAATATTGAGTACACAAGCAAAATAAAAACTATTTATTGGGAAACAAGCAAATTTTATTCTTTCTCAGTATTTTCGCAATCAAGACAGCGTCTGGACTTCATGACTTACTGTTTAAACAGAATCCTACTTATTCACACAGTGCCCTGCAACAATATAAACCACTTTTGAAACTTATGAGTGTTGTTTTGAAGAATAATGATCCTACCAGCAATGAATATAAGAATGAAACACATTCGAAATTAACATTTTCCAGCTGTTCCCAAATTTAAGAGTTGCTATAGGTTCTGGCCTCGATCTCTGTAAAAAAATATAAGATGGGAGGATTCCAGAATGTGTTTACTGGAACGATGTTAACGAAATTGTAGACAGATTACATCTACTAGTTGCTTCTCAGCAGGCTGGAAATATTTATCATAGAAATGAAATATCCATCATCATCGAAGAATTGTGTGAAGACGGCTATATAGAATGAGTCGCCGAAATATCACTGCTGAACTGCACAAGCCTGCAAGGCGAAAATTTCTCTCGATGCAAGTGCAGGTGTTTGTTTTGAAGGACTTACATCAAACAGTCTTGGATGATTTGATTACTTGTGCTCGAAAGAATAAAGACTACAAGTACATGATGACAGTTATTAACTACAATAGCAAATGTGAGTGGGCTGTGCCTGTAAAAACTAAGGGTGGCAAGGATATGACAAATGCGATGAATACTGTTTTGCAAGACAAAGGTCCACCCAAGAATCTTCACACAGACCTCGGCAAGGAATTCTACAGATCATTCCAGCACTGATGGCAAAACATAAAATAAACCGCTACTCTACCCACAGTGGTCTTAAGGCCAGTGTCGTGAAACAGTTTAATCGTACTTTGAATAATAGGAATAAAATGTGAAACAAATTTCAGCACAAGGAAGCTACAAGCGGGTGATGTACTGCCTAAGCACGTGTCAAAATATAATCATAAAGTACATCAGACCCGAACACGAAGCCTGCAGATGTCACAGACAACTCTTTACAACAAACTGTTTATAAAAACAAGAAACAGTACCTGCACAAACATAAGCAAAAGCTGAAGAGTATATGAGGATATCGCAACCCACACAACATGTTAGCTTATTGCAGGCCTTGCGTTTGACTTGCAGTTATAAACTTGCTTAGGTAGGCTTAATGCAAGCCTTGCATTTGACTGAAGCTTGTATGCTGGTATGCTTGACAAGCCTTCTGCAAGTGTATTTAAGAAAAATGCTTGCAGTTAAATTTCTTGCAAGCTTGTGTTAAGCTTGATGGCTTACAAGTTAACCTTAAATGATGTTTAGTATGTAAGCTTGAAACGATTTAAAAAAAAGTGTTAACTAGGCAACTTGCAGCAGGCTTGCAGCAAACTTTTAGGCTTGTCGTGACACACTTGTTGCAAAGTTGCTGGTTTACCTTGATAAGCGTACAGCAAGCTTGTAGCAAGCTTTTTCTGCTGTCTGGGATGTAAGCTAACGCAAGCCTGCTTGCCAGCTTACATTTCATTTGGCTTTGCCATAGCAAGCTCACTCACGAGACTTGCTGCAAGCCTGAATCAAGCTTGCAGCAAGTTTATAATTCATTTAAATTGAACTTGCCATAGCAAGCTTGGTCAGAAATCTTGCTGCAAGCCTGAACCAAGCCTGCGACAAAGCTGTATTTGACTTTAATTACACTTACATAGCAATTCTGGTCATGTGATAAGCTGCAAGCATACCGTCCCCTATACTAAGCTGATATTGCATTGAAATTTTACTTAGCAATCTTAATTCATGAAATAATTTCTAAGTGCCCAACAATAAAGAATCGAACTTTATTTTTAACTTAACTTTGCAAATTAACAAGCACTTTAAAAAGTAACATTGTTTCATATGCTAACTAAAACAACTATTACGATATTACATATAACTGCAAGTAAACTGATATCCTAACAGTCACTAGTAAATTCACAAACATCAGCATTTCCATAACAAAGATAGTTCTCTTACAACCGAATCGTACTACTACACCTCTTACGTATTTACAATAGTCCAGTGATTAGCATACCTGCCTTGAAACCAAGGGTCAGTGGTTCCAATTTTGCACAGGAGCTGGAATTCGATGTTAAGTAATTAACATGACCAGTCGATGAATAAGCAATATTTAAGACGTAAATTTGAATGTTAGTGAAAATATTGCAGAAAATAAAATTTTGATTTATTATGCAGGCTTGAAAATTAAGCTTGCAGCAGTCTTGCAAATCAAGGTTGCAGCAAATTAGAAATGTGTAAACTAGGCAACTTGCAGCAGGCTTGTAAAAAGTTTATTGGTTTGTCATTTCATGCTTGCTGCAAGGTTACTGGCTCGCACTGGCAAACTTGCTACAAGCTTGTACCATGTTTATTCTGCTGTCTGGGAAGTGAAGGGAACATTTACTAAAGGCTACATACCAAACTGGAGCACTTAAATATTTAAAGTGGTCAAGATTGATCACTACGAACCAAGGACCTACTACATAGAAGATCGGGAAGGCAAGGCTGTTCGAGGTTTCAACGACTAAGAAGTCATCCCAACAGTAAACTGACCTGCCTAACAGACCAAAATTCAGGCCTGAAGGGCGTTCAGACATACATGGTTAATTCAATGTGCACACATTTCAAAAGCTTTGAAACAGAATGTTTGCCATTGCCAACACTTTTAAGCCCCAGGTTCAAGAAACATTTTTACAAAACCTGATGCATGTACTACTGGAACTCATAATTTGATAGAAGAGATAAGAAGTTATAGATGTCAGCCACCATCAAACACGCCATGTATTGTCTCTGCAATTGATCATGAATAAAAAAAATTGAAAGGCATTCTTTCAATGTACTGTAGTATAATAAATAAAGCCAACACACCAGCAGCAACAACTTACCTGTGTCCAGAGACAGGGGTTGAATGTACTTGGAAGAGCCACTTGTACCAATAAACTCCTACCCTTTTGGATATTAAAAGATATCACCACATACTAGTTCGACAAAGCTGCGCAGAAATACGTGTCGCCAGCTGGTTCTGTCGCTTCAGAACAAATTTTTAGTTCTGCTGGCTTAATATATACAAATCCTGAAAAACTACTGCAGATGGTATTTCTGAACAAAAATATCACACTCTTGAAACCTGGCAAGTGATAACATAACGTTTTAAGTGTACATAACTTTTATTTGTATGTGTATCCTGTAGAACTGTTAACATTATGTTTTTGTGTTCTGATTAGGTTTCAGATAATATAATTTTATACCTTACCAGTGCCAGATTAACGTATAGGCGCGCCCGGCGGCCTCGCCTGACAGAGGGCCTCACATAAATCACCAGAGGAAACCTCGTAATTTTAGTGACGCGATTTTAGTCAAGTGCGAAGTGAATGTTTTGCCTCGTGTGATAACCTAGAAACTGCACACTAGCTTTTCTGGTAATTTTAGTGATGCGATTTTAGTCAAGTGTGTACCAGTGGTCATCAAAATGCCAGAGAAGTGCCGTTTTCAAGACGTATGGATGGAAGATGAAGAATGGAAAATGTGGCTTATAGTTGGCAAATATATTTTTTCGGCTTTTTGCACATTGTGTAAAAAACATTTTGACGTTTCTAACTCGAGCATAAATTCTATCAAGATTCATGTGAAAGGTAAGAAGCATGGTGACTTGTACACTTTTCTTTAAGTTTGGCAAGCAACCATCTCTGTGCTTTAAGGGCACACCTGCAACTGTTGATAATACACCTAGTGCAACTATATCCGAGCCCACTGTAACTAGTTCATCTCTGCCCAAGCCTAGTGGATCAGAACCACAATTACCTAGTTCATCAATAACCGAGTCCACTGTAACTAAACCACCTCTGTCCAAGCCTAGTACATTGCAACCACAGTTGAGCAATTGGGACTCTGGAAGCTCCGGTCGAGGACCATCCAGTTTATCTGCATACTTTGCAGGTGATAGCGTGACTAAAGCTGAAATAATATGGGCACCTCATTGTGTTTGTACGCATGCTTCAACTCGCTCGGGAGGAGCAGCAGTGGAGCTATTTCCAATAATGTTTCCTGACAGTCCTGTAGCTTCAAAAATGCAAATGCAAAAGGACAAAGTAGCATACAGTGTTACATATGGCATTGGTACTCATTTTGCAACATTAGTATCTACAAATGTTCAAAAAAGTCCATTTTATGCTCTATCGATTGATGAAAGCCTTAATGATATTTATCAGAAACAGTTAAAAATAATGAAGAAGAAATATACACTGTGTTTTTGTGTTTGTATGCAACATATTTATTCAGGTAATACATGTAAGTAATTAAGTTATGATGTAGTTTGATTTTGGAGCAGTAACGTCAGTAGAAAATAGTTAAGTAATACCCATGACAAAATGCACAGGTCACGAATATTTTTTTAGAGGTCACCAAAAGTCACCAAAAAAGTCACTTATTTTGGTTGAATGGGTTGGGTAGACACCCTGTTATTAAACACATATAGTAATTATATATATATATATATATATATATATATATATATATATATATATATATATATATATATATATATATATATATATATATATATATATATATATATATATATACTCTTTTATTTTTTAATTGTTAGCAACACTCTGCAATTTCAGCAACCACATTTGTATTTTTTTAACAGTAAAATCCACTCCACAATACATACATAAATGAGGTTTGCCGTCCCTCTACGACTGGTAATGCACATCGGTTGAGACATAAAAATATAACCTACATTAATTTTCGAAAAAGAAATGCACTTTTATTTTCATTTTTTAATTTGCAGACTTTGCTGACACATCAATGCTGAGCATTGTCATTAACTACTACTAAAAAATACAAAAGCTAGCCAGGCCTACGCAACGTCTGCATACAGAAGCATAAGGTTTGTCTTACAAACAACACTTGATGAATGCTCACGAAAAAAACATTTTCTAACATTTGTAGTAATTTTAAAAATAACACAACTATGCTTGTCAGTCGTCGACATCAGCATTTTCGACTCCACTCTGCACTCTTGAAAAGAAATGTATGAGTACATATTATTTTTGTAGTATTATTAATTTCTACACATAAAAATTTTTGAAAAAAAAAAAAAGTCCTTACTTTATGATAAAAATTAATTTTAAAATAGCCATGTCTATACGAAAACAAATGGTATAGATAGGTATGCCTATATAAACACAATTGTTGAAGGTATTCCTATAAGTTAAAAAAATATTACACACCTAAACCTTATGTCGTCTAACAAATAAAACACAGTTGAAGTCAATTTTCTAGTGTACTCGTAAAATGAAGCAAAAAAAATGTCTTCATATACAAACACATAGAATTCCATAGTCACTAGCTACGTAAATAATCTTGAACATCGCTAGACAAGTATGTACTTACCATAGCGGACTGTTCATTTCAGATTATGTGTGGAAGGACGCACATCTACGCACTGCTATAAATAAAAAACTGCAAGTACTGCCTACCTGCACATCATTATATCTGACGTAATATAAAAATGAATTAAGTAGCGCCAGGCAGCCAGAGAAACCCTAGCGCCCCTCTTCTAGTGAAAACATCAACGTTCAGCGACACCTAGCTCCCAATGATGAAAACAAAAATTACCTCCGACTGCAGCGAAGCCTATCACACGTCAATGTAAATAAAATCCACATGGTAGCTAGCGCAGCACACGAGTGGAATAATAATTTTCAAACAAGTGACGACATCCACACTGACAACCCTCTTGCCAACTTCGTCATTATAAACAAACCAAACAATAGAAATTAATTCATAATTAAATATGTGTTCCACAATGTGGCTTGTCTTACCTTATCGTTCGTCCCTTTACTATGGCAATACGTTTAAGGGCTTGTCCCTTACTTTTTTTATCAGACTAATGCCAATAACTCAAATATTTGTAACCAAAAGCTTTGAAAAATTTTTAGACAATGTGCAGTCACATGATGCACAATACTGTGGATTTTTTTTTTTTTAATAATTTACCGTTGGTCAGTAAAACAAGAACTTGCTTCATTTTGGCTTATTTTCACATAAAAAACCGTGGTACTTTGGGTGACGAAATCTAAAAAGCCATTCAGTACATTGCTACGAAAAAATTCAGCTTCAAATTATGACATATTACTGTCAAAACTGTGGAACAAAATTTTTATACGTGAATATCGAAATCACTGCAAAATTAAGGAACAAGCCATTAACAAACACATTAGGGCTAGCATATAACGTATAGAGACTGTCTTAAATATATATATATATATATATAATTGAGAAATAGGCATATATATATATTTGTATATTGACTGACTATATATATACACACTGGTATTAAAAAAACTGCACTTGAAAAAAAGTTAACATAGCTATGATATTTTAAACTCTACACAGTAAAAAAATTTACTTCAGAGAAGTTATGACTATGTTTATTTATTGAATACCTATATATTAAAAACACTTCACTTGAAAGAAAATTAGCACAGCAATAAGTTATTTTTACCTCTATACAGTGCAAAATATAATATATACGAAAAAAAAAATCAAACTAAAAACAAAACAGTAACAGCCATGCCTACGCGAAAATAATACATGAAGCATGGATATGCCTACTTGAAAAAAAAAGTATTTCTCTTATAGCTTTGTATATATGTGGTAAAAGAAAAAATATAATTTTATGCATTTATATCTTAACTCCAGTCTTTCACGACTACACTCGTAGCTCAGTCGGAGTCGACCCCCCGTAGCTCAGTTGGTTGAGCGACCGACTTCGATACGAGGGGTTCTGGGTTCGATTCCCAGGCCTGGCTGTGTGTAAAATTTGTGTTTGTCCGTTTGAGTCATTTCATTCGTAATAGTCAACTAAAACTGTCAAAACTGGGGATTTGTCTAATAATAAAGCTGCAAAAGGGGGATGTTTGGCTCGTTGGCGATGTTGAGAATTCGCCAAGGAGCCTAACAATTTTTAATAAAAATAAAAAGTCGGCTAGAGCGTATGTCTGCTGACACAAAGATCGCAAGATCGAATTCAACCCGCGGGATAGATTTCTTAGTGTAGTCTCTCTTTTAAAAAATCATAAGGTTCATTTCCCCATACACAAACACACAAAACTTCCCCTTAACAGCAACAGTGACACTAGAGCACTCTAGCAGACGACGATGTAAGCATTGAAACAAACATGGCAGATGCTGACTAGCGCCGCCTAGCAGCCAACGATGGAAACGTGGCGACACTAGCATCGCCTAGCAGCCACAAACATAACTTCGACTACGGGAAATTTTGAGGGGAAAATTCCCTCCTTAGAGAAAAAATTCCCACCAACAAGTGACAGCCGAAAACAAGATGGACAAAATGGCCGCCTCATGCAAAATAAAATGGCGGCGGACCGATCCAACATGGCGGACATCCACCACCTCAACCCTCTGTCACAACTACGGCAATTTCCTACAACAAACAATAGCAATACAATATTGTTTGAGATGCAGCTGGGAACCATTATTCAAGTAAGTTTGCAATTAGACAATGGATTTTTTGAGAGGTTGCGAGGGAAAACAAAAATTACTGCTCACAAATCGTGCAGGTAGAAATATACTCGTCCATCTAGTATTAGGGCTGCTATAAAGCAAAAACAAACGTGCAGATCGTCACCTTCAACTTCTTGTATTTTAAGGAACTCTGGGTCGAGATTTGATTTTAAGGAAGATAGTTTTATATGCGGAAAACCAGCAATGGTTGAACCAAAGCATCCACAATATCGCAGAAAACCGTCCATATAGTTGTACATTATAAATCAGAGAACATGTCACAAGAAAACGCAATGAACGATGTGATAACTGGGCGGAAAGAGTAAAATGTAGGCTTCTTAATGTTCGTGACCTTGTTGCAGCTGGAGCATGGTTATCATCAATACTGTTATAGGGACTTCTTGAAAAGTGTACCATGCAAAGATACAGTCGGAAGGCCAAAGTCCGAAGAACTAGGCGAAGGTTTTGATAGACTTTGCGAATACATCGGAAATACAGACGAGGGTCAGTTTACTATACAAGAACTACAGAGCGTAATGAAGGAATTTTCAGGTCTCCAGGATTTTTACACTGATAAACACTTAATAAGTCTTCTTAAAGCATGTTTCAAGGACCGGTGATTTCTGTCTAATATTACTGGAAAAGAAAATGTATAGTTATCCGATAAAGCCAGTAAACTAATTGATTAATTGTACATTGATAAAGAAAGGGATTCTGCTGCCGAACGAAATGAGAATAGTCATAGCCGTTGCAGACATAATTAAAGAGGACAATGCAATACGATTCACAAAATATCCAAGCTTAGAAGACATTAGATCCAGAGGTGAAAGCATGGTTCCATAAGTCTCAGTGTGTTCACCAACAGAGAAACAAAAAAGAAATAAAATCTGAAGTGAAAAAAAGTTGAAATAAAATATGCTATAATAAACCAAGCGATAATTAGTGCTGTCAGACCAAGATCATTTCTGTCCCCATATTCAAACTAGTATTGGGTTAAAACTTCATAGGCTTTATGGATCTAAGCATCTGACTGACTTACTTTCAGCAATGGAGTCCGTGTTTTTTTACAATGAAGTTTCTGTCTACACGACTTCTCTCGTAAATGCAGGATCCCCTAAAATAAGTGACGAAGCATTTATTTGTTTTTGACGATGCGGACGTCAATGTACGAATGCTGGACGGGTTGAACACTTTCCACACAGATAGAGGTCAAAATAATGTTAGAAAAAATTAACCCTGAAACGATTCGATTGCTCTCCTACATGAAGAGATATCTTCAAAGTGGACTGTCCAATATTTTGGTCGAAGATGTAACTGACTTGAAAGCTGCTGGAGGTTATTACTTGCGAATCACACCACACGATGTTTCCCAACAATATTATGTGACTTGCTGGTTCAAACACCCAGCCTGGGTGGAGTGGATTCATGACTTCTGTGAATAATACCAGAAAAAAGTGTGAGACAACATAGGTATTAGGAGTACCATTCATAAACTTTGACCCCAGCAATCCATCTACAATTTTTTTTCTGATCTTAGTTATGCTTCAGAACAATGCAAGAAACAGAACCATGCCTGTGTTATGAAAATTGATCAACCATTGTTTCTTAAGTCATCTGAAATTGTAGCATCAGCAGAAAGTAGAAGCGATACATCAAAAGTTATTTTGAGGCTGGGTGGATTTCATCTCCCCATGTCGTCCTCAGTTCTGTTGGCAAAATCATGGAGGGAAGTAGTTTGGAAGCACTATGGGCCTCTGCGTTCGGCCGAACGACTGTAAACCATATGGAGAGTTGACAAGCATATGCAAGGTACGTTTGAGCATACAGTTTAACTTATTTTGCGATCGTAAATATGATGAAAGAACATTTTCCTGATTTAACAGATGCCATGCAGTTTTTAGAAAAAATGTTCCAATGAACTACTTATAAACGAACGAAAATAACAAGATGTTCTTGAAGATTCTGCAGTACTTGAGACTTTGCAAAAATTTGATGATTGCTTTGTAGTTCATGAGTCAAACAAGTACACTGCGGGTGAACCTTCTAAAGTGCATTGACCTGATTATGCAATTTATTTTTGCTGAAAGATCTGGAGAATGAAATTTGCACATAAATACAACCATTGAAATGCTACCTTATTTCCATGCAGCTGGACCCTTACCCTGCGTGAAATCTGTTCAATTGTACATTCAACAAATGACAAAAATTGAATCAAAACTATCCAAACAAGACTTGGCTTACTTTAAGGAAAAGGGATATTTTGCTATCAGGCGAAAGGGCACACATTGGTCTGGAACATGGACAGATATGTACAGAACAAGGCCTCGTGCTTCCCAAGAAATCCACTGGGGTCTAAAGCATGGACGAGGCATAACACACAGCACTCTTTCAAAATGGGTCCTTTGAACTCCCTTCTTCCTCAAAGTACATGAAACCATTGAAGATTTTCTTGGTACATCGATACAATATAATGAGCTACATGTTGGAACTACGAGAGTCAAGAAAAGAAAGAGATCTCCATGATTTACAAAAGTTTACCAAGTGGCTACAACAACACAACCCATTCACCAAGATGTCAGGGGAATTAGTGTCCTCGGAATATGGATTTGTAAGTGACGATTCAATAAATTGTGACCAAGTTTGTGAGATTGGACTAAAAACTATGGACAAAATCAAAGGAAAACATTTTGGTGAACTCAAATTTCACAGGAAAGACATGGTAAAATATTCAAGCACAGCATAAATCAGTTAAAGTTAGATCAAAAGAAGTTATCGTTAACTCCCAACAGCTATTTAACCGTACATTGTGTGCCTGCAACAGTCCCAGCAAATTAAGATTTTATCTTGAATATGAATTGTCACCACGTCCACAATCGATATTTGATGGTGTATCTCTTAGAAAGGGTACAAAATCTTCTTTGACGAAGATATTTGAGGAAAGTTATGTTGAGAAGTTTGATATTTTAGATGGTACTTATGGATGGAGGATTCCTGTTTCATTATGTGCCATAGCCAAAGTACATGTTCTATAAAATTACTGTAGATACGTGTTCAATAAATGTGGAGAGAATGTGATCGTTGTTTTTGACGGATATCCCGAAGATCCTACTACAAAGAATAAAGAATAGAATAAGAGAACAGCAAGACATTCATCCTATGATATCGTGTTTGACAAAAGCACTGCTTGTGTTACTACGAGAGAAGACTTCTTGGGCAAAAAAATCAATAAAAAAATTTGACTCTAGCTCTGGCATCTGGCATCGGAACTTCAAAATTATGGTATGAGTGTGATAACAGCAGAAGAAGATGCCGATGTAGACATTGTAATGACAGCCATCAACCAAGTAAACACGAGTTCTAATGTCGTAGTTGTGCATTCAGATACTGATTTAATTGTTTTCTTAGTTGCACTGCCTCCTGAATGGGAAAAATATTATTTTTTTTGTAAAGAAAGAGGTGGTACTGTTTGTTCAACAACCATATACAAGTTGCAAACATTGATTGAAAAGTACAATAAATCCCGACAAATGCTGTTTGTTATTTGCCCATGAATTGACCGGCTATGACACCATATCGTGATTTATGGCATAGAGAAAAGAAAAGCAGTGGAAATGCTCGAATCATATGAAACTCATAGCTGAGCCGAGATCTTTCTGGATTCTACATGATCGAAAAAAGAATTTCTGGTTGCTGGAGAGAAATTTATCCTGTACTTGTATGGGTTGCAAAAATATTATATGTTGAATGAGGCTCGATATTACCGATTTGTGACATTAACAAATAAAATTGCACTAAGATCTAATTTTTATTTAGTAAACTACAGCCAACCTCAGAAGCATGTCATCAACACTTACTTCAAGTTTTCTTACAAATTCAGATGGGGCTAGGAAACAAAATTGCTGCCACAGAATGGGGTTGGAAAATTAAAACAATAAAACACGATGGAAGTTTCAAAAGAACACTCACACCAGTAGCTAAAACCAAACCATTAAGCTCCAGATGATCTGTTACATCAAATATCTTATGCTTGCTGAAAAATATGTGGCAGTTACTGTGGGTGCAGAAAAGCCAACTTGGTCTGTTCTTCAATGTGTGAGCATTATAGTGGGTTATCACGTTTAAACTCGCCTATTTATTCCAAGGAAGATAGCGTGGAATAATGCTGTATATATTGTTAATAGTAACACATAGTATGACAGAAACATCATGTGTGTATAAAATGATAACATAGTAGGAGCTGGATGAAAAAAAAAAATTGAATAAAGTTTGTAACATGCTAAAGTGGTGGGTGGTCCATAACGCTTGAAGCCCTTATCACTATTGTGAAACAGTGTCTTTACTCAGCTGCCAGTTTTGCCAGTCGTGACTCGGTGGGTCCATAGGTTGTTGATAATGGAATGGTCCTTTTTAAAAAGGGTTAGGGGACACACTGCATTGACTGGGCAGCAGCCATGTCGCAAGCAGTACCTTGCTGCATTCTCCCGCCTCCACGGCATTAGCATCGCGCATTAATAAATAAAACAGTATGTCAATACACTCAGAAAACTGTAAACTATAACTTTTATAAGAACTATTTTTATATAACTTGACAAATATAAATAATATAGGGCTACAATAAAAAACTTTAGAGGAAAAAGCTTACTTTTTCCAAGTGTTCATTAAAAATTTTCAAAAAATATTTGGTTTAGCATAAATACGATGAAGAACAATTGTGTAGCTCCTTTAATGAAGAACAAAACAAAAACAGTATAACTTGATCCAGCCATTATCAACAAAGATATTGGCTGTTCCGTAAATATGGAGACTTTTAATCTTCAAGAGGGGCTAGGGTGGGAAGCTCCAGGGGAATTTATGGGGACTTTGGTGAAAATGTTCCTCTGGTAGTGGACTATCAGCAGAATAAAATTCAGCTTTGCCCTAATTATTTCCGATTAAAAACCTTTATTGACTTGAGCTAACTGTACCTTCTATGTGTCCACACGTCAAGACAGAAAGCGAGGCACATACATAATTGCCACTATCGCGCACGGCACTAACACAGCCTCGCCTTTGCACATGATGAGTGTTCAGTGGTAGATGCTGTAGTAGTGCTTGTTATCTCGTGTTTTACGGTAGTCGCTGACAGTATGTTATCGAAACGTAAGAACGAAAGTTCGGAAAAGGCTGCAAAAAAGAAACTGGCTGCAATAACTTTAGAAGAGAAACTAAAAATTATAAAAATTTATGAAGACGGCAAAGCACTTTCGTCGATTACTCGTGAAATAGAACGGCCTATTTCAGACATCAATACAATCATGAAGGACACAAATCGTATTGTCGAAAGTACGAAAGGTGCAGTCACATTGACCACCATCATAGTTACAAAGACAAGGGTGGGCGTAATTTCCGAAATGGAGAAACTGTTGTCCAGCTGGATAGAAGATATGAAGCGTAAACGGATACATCTTAGCTTCCTGATTATCCAGAAGAAGGCAAGATCCTTGCAGGATGATTTAGTGAAGAGATTTAGAAAATCAAACAAGGAGTGCACATTTAAAGCTAGTGCCGGTTTGTTTGAACGATTTAAGAAGCGAACAAATCTTCACAACATCAAGATCACTGGCGAGGTCACAAGTGCAGCTGAAGATACAGCACATGATTTTTCTGAACTTCTCGCAGAAATAATTTAGGAAGGAGGGTATTTTCCTCAGCAAATTTTTAATGTTGACGAAACCGTCCTGCTTTGGAAGTGGATGCCAGAACGATCATTTATTTCAAACGAGGAAAAATCAATGGCTGGATTCAAGGTTGCAAAAGATCGTATTACTATAATGGTCGGTAGTAACGTTTCCTGAGACATGAAACTCAAACCACTAGCGGTCTACCATTCCCAGAGGCCCCGGACATTAAAAAAAAACACTAGCAGACTGCCTGCAATCTGGACATCCATCACCAAGGACTGGGTTACACGTGCACCGTTTGGAGAATGGTTCAGTAATAATTTTATTCCCGAGGTAAAGGAATATTGCACCAGGAAAGAGATTCCATTTAAAGTGATTCTCATTTTGGACAATACACCTGGCCACCCTGACGACTTTCATCCTGATGTGAAAGACGTTTACTTGCCTCCACGAACCCATGAACCACATCCCTCCTGCAGCCCATTGATCAGGGAACGATCGCGACGCTGAAGGCCAATTATCTGAGACGTAATTTTTCCCCGGCAACTAATGCCATTGACAGGGGCGAAGGAATTACACAGCTTTACTTCAGGAAGGGTCACAACATACTTGATGCTATCAAGAATATTGCGACATCATAAGATGAAGTCAATCAGATGCTACATTGTGTGTGGAAGAAACTGTGCCCTGAACTGTTTGACGACTTCAAGGGCTTCACCGAAGAAAATCAGACAACCGAGACGAATTGTGAGTTGGGGCATTTTCAGTAGGCAACGAAAATGTGTGTTGAGCTAGCAAAACAGTTCGAATTTGAAGTGGATGCAAGTGACAATGAGCTTTTCGTGTATCACAATGAAGAGCTCACTAATGAAGATCTGATTCAGTTGGAAGAATTCCGAAAATTGGAAGAAAATAAGTCAACCGAGCCACCAACGACTGAAGAAAAGAAATTTACAAAGAAGGATTGACAGAAGTTTTTAATTTGTTAGACACTGCACTATTAACAGTAGAAGATATAGTGACATGTCAAGCTACGAAGTCATTTATGCAGGAAAAACAAATGTGCGACAACAAATGTCTATGCTCGACACGTTTCTAAAATGCCATTCACAGAACATCGCAGATGATTCCGACGACCCTCAATCTTCCATGTCTGGGGAGAGGCAGGCAAAAGTCTCCACACATAAAGCTCTCGGTCTACCACCATCCCCTTTAAGTGTACACTTCCTCTTCGACGAAGCCGGCCCCCTACCAACAGCGCGAGTGAGACAGAGGGAGACTACAGACTAGCAGCCACCAGCCCGCTGCTGTGACGGGACTTTCCCATGCTCCAATGTAAAAAAAAAAAAAACGTAACGTGACCGTGGACACAAATTAAAAATTAAAGTGAAAGTGTCTTATTTTTATAAATGTTTTTTGATTTGTAACATATTATTATTGTTTGGTGTCCATCTATTTTTTGGTGTGCAACAGAGTAAAAAGAATAACGCATATGTAAGTTTAAATATGTTTTTTAATAGTAAGAGAGCAGTTGCATGTGTTTGTAATTGTTTTTTTTTAATTTGACATAGCAAATTTGTTCTTATGTAATTAAATACACAAATGTTGTAGTAACATCAAAACTATGTGTGCCTGAGTTAAAACATTAATGTGTAGGTAGGTTTATATTTTGTGTACACTAAGGTAGATAACAGTTGCATGCATTTACAATTTTTTTTTTTTTAATTTAATTTAACGAATTTGTTCTCACGTGATTAAATACTCATATTTTTAACATTAAAACTGTGTTAAGAGTTGTAAACCAATCTGCACATAGTTGAATATTTTATATTTTTTGTGGAAAGTAAGTTAGGTAGCAGTTGCACGAATTTACCTTTTTTATTTAACAAATTTCTATTTACGTGATTAGTACATACATGTATTATTACATATATGTTTACATCAAAACTAAGGCTAAGGCCTTTACATTTTTCAAACGTATTCTTTACAGTAGTCTAAACATTATAGGTACAATAATATTATTCCCATTTCTTTAGATGCATCTGGCATTTAAGTGGAAAAGTGCGCCGATACTTCGTACGTATTTTCCGTACATATTCGTTGTATATTTACATTAAAATAACGTTGTAGAGGGCACACAATATTATTATTATTAAGGATCCAAACGAAAAAAAAAATCGAAACAAGTCTCGTCAAAACTACTTATAACGAATATATACGGAACATACATCATTTCGGCGTACCCCCACCATAAGTTCAACACAAATCCGACTTACGTAAGCGATGTAAGAACGTAACCCTTACGTAAGTCGTGGGATGCCAATATTTGCGTAAGCGACGTAATAATGTAACCCTTATGCAATACGGGAGAAGTCAGTATTATTTTTATATACCTTGTCCGTCCAGGCTCCACATATTTTTTTCAAATTTCTTTATTTTCTTCTGCTCATTTGTTAAACTAGATCGTAGTTCGAAATTTAGTTTTTAATCTTCTGTAGTTATAATTGGTTTGACTTCTGACACTCGTGGCCACAACCTTTGAAGGACTGTCCCACAAATAATATTTGTGGAAATTTGCTGATTTTGTGTTATGCAACACTGGATGCTTATATTCATCTAATACCCGAAATATGCTCTCATGCATCCACTCCATTTTTGTTTGTGTTTTCATTAATCCCGCGAAAACTCTACTTCAAATGGCTATACTTTATCCATTCCAAAGTTACAGCAGAAATAAACATTGTCACTGTTGAGCTTTCAGTCACTGGCAGGCTGGTTAGTTAACAGTGTTGTTTAAGCAGGAAATAGTTTCGACGATGTAGTGCTATGTCATAGTTCAGACATAAGTATTTAAACATTTAGTTGCTGTTTTTTATCCTCTGTAATATATCATTCTGTGCGCATGAAATAGTATATGTGCTTACAGTTTGTAAGCACGTTCAGCTGTTATCGTTATGAGTAAAAACATCTCAAGTAATCAGTACTCCGCAAGATGGCGGACGCGGCAGGTCGGGCGGGTCTGTTATCGTTACGAGTAAAAACATCAAGTAATCAGTACTCCGCAAGATGGCAGGTCGCCTACATGTGTGGTAAAGCATAAACAAGGAAAGTCATTACAAAACTAACAGAAGGCAGTGCTAATCAATGTATTTAACGTCAAGTAAAACGAGTTTCCGACATTATTAGTACAGGATGTAGTTAAGCTGGTTTCAGAAGCTACAAAATGGTGACTTCCAAAAGAAAAGCTTTTTTGGACAGTCTATCGACAGGGCTGAAAAATCCTTCGGGAAAGGGTAAAAATTAATCATCTTACATGCAGGAAGTGATGTTGGATTTGTTGATGGTGGACGTCTGTCATTTATCTCTAAAAACTACACGAAGAAATTACAAGTGAAGTGTTTGTTAAGTGGTTTAAGAAAGTTCATCAGATAACGATTTGGATGGTGTTGAGCCATTTTTTTAAAGTTGACATTTAGGCGAGTGTCTTAATTTATTAAATTACATAGGGTGTAATTGTGTACCTTGTCGATATATTTAATGTAACTTGGAATGTTTTGAGTTTCCAGGAGTAAAAACTTTCGGCGTGGATTCAAAATTTTTGCAAATTAATTTTTAAGGTAAATAATAAATAAATATTATCAGACGTAAAAATATAATAGAACAGGAGGCGGCCAGGGGATTGTTGTTCTTGAGAAGGTTTCGGTCCACGCATATCGTTCCCGTGGGTAACTTTTAGCAGAGGTGTCTGACGTCACTTCTTAGAGACATGGCACTGACAGCTGATAGCGGCTTGTTACACACGTAGCCAATGCCGTTCCAGCGCTGAAACATGCGGAGTGACTAGCTGCAACCTCGGAATGGATAGATTATAATGACACTGCCTGTTTCGTGCAACTTGCGCGATCTTGCACCAAAAAATAGAACATGTCCTATCCTTTCAGATTGCGTCGCCGCTTGCATCGCATGTGAAATTCCGAGAATTTATTGACTAAGCTGCAATGCAATAATAGCATATTGCATTGTATAAATCTAACTAAAGGTAGTGTTCAATAAATTTTCTTTAAAACCACATATTATACATATTTGAATTTCAGTGGAAAAACACGAAAGCCTGCCTCGCACGATGCCCAATACAGTATCAGTTTTTATGCCCATTTTTAGTTAGCATTTCTGCCCCTGTTGAGGCGTACCTTTCAACCATAGACTCTCTGGTCTTGAATCTAAATACATGCACTGTAGCGTCCTTGAACGCACCCCTCCTCAGCTCTTGGGAGCGCGGAACCGGTTTCCCCTCCACTAGATGGTGTGACCTCCTTCTTTGTGGTATGTATTACAGTTGCTCTGTTCTGTGTGTCTCAGTTGCTGTCCGATGCTTGAAAGAACATCATGCCTCGCAGATCTGGACGTCGTTCAAGACGCTCTCGCCATGGAGGTCGGGCTGCTATGCAGGACTTGCGGTATGTTTTCGTTGATACACAAGCAGTTAATAACACTTATTCGTACTCTCTCAGTGGAATTGGAGGAGATCTTACCCGTCCTGCTCGCTCCTTGTTTGCAATTATGGAAGTCTTTAATAACATCTCGTCTGCTGCTAGTACTGTTCAAAGACTTCCTGCACCTGTGTTGGTGATTCAGTTATATAATGCTGCTGCAGAGGTTATTGCTCAATCGCGACCTATTGTGGTACCCTCCGGAACTCCTCGTCGTTTAACTCTTCGTGCTCCTCGTATTATAGACTTTGGATTCTTTGCAAAGGATACTCATGTGTTGCAAATTACAATGGCAAATTCCGGAAAGGCTTATTCTGTCACTTGGACATTTGTGTTGACCATGCAGTATAAGGATAAACTAGCTATTGATAGACTGATGCTGTGCACAGCTATTGTGACCTCTGGTGATGATGCTGGTGATAGTTATGTCTCTTGGAGATGAACTAGACTGTCTTGATGCTGATCCGCTGGCAAACGCGGTGCCTCTTGGATAACCTCGGTGTCCTTGAGGTGACCCCAGCTATGACAGAGCCTTGACATGGTGCTGGGGCTTGCTCGAACTAATCTGTCAACCTCGGGAGTTACGCCTCAGGGCGGGATACACAGAATTCGGTTAATGTTGCTAGAACATGCACAGAAGCATATAAAAAAGTTTTGAAGAGATTTGGATCTGTGGATGATTTTATTGATCATCACGAAGACCAACTGTGAAGATTTCGCTTCTCTATTTAAACAAGACGTAAGCAAGTAGGAGCATGTTGAAGAATGCCTACATTTAAAAAGTTATCTTGCAGAAAATTAAGGCAATTTGCAACTTGTACACCTTTACAGCGGTTACAATTGTGCCAATTCTGGTGAAGCAGGAGGGGGAAAATATTGCATTGAGCGAAGAAGATTTGGAAGAAGGCGAGGATGTTGGGTGTCAATCTTCTCACTCAAAGAAGTTGAACTTAAAAGCCAACTATCATCATCTTCATGAAATGGATTGTTGCCAGCATTTCTGAACATGGAAATTTCTCTGAGAATGTTTTGATCAGTGATAGTGTTGAATGCTTCGGGTGGACGATCATTTTCTAAACTGAAGATTATTAAAAATATGAAAACAAGTGCTATGCAACAGTAACGATAAAACAGGTTGAGCATTCTCAGATTGACTTTAGAAATGCACTAGACTTTAGAAATGTAATCAAATACTTCACCTATAAAAATGTACAAAGTAGCCTATGTAATTTACATTCTACAATTTTTGCATAATGTAAATAATATTGATATACATTAAGTGCAAGAGGTTAATAACATCGAAGTCGACTTTAGTGTTTATGTAAGGAGGGAAGTGAACTATAATTTGAAAATTTTAATTATTTTCGTTGAGTCATTTATCGCTACTGAAATAAACAATATATTTTATTACATCATTCAGTAGGTGCGACTTAAAACTAAATTTTGTTTGTGAAACATGATTTTTTTACTTTTGTATCCTAATTCTAGTTATGGTACTGTTAATTGGTTTCAATTTAACCTCACAAATTAATCAGTCGCAGCTCGCATAACTTAAAAACCATTACAGGCCTATTTAGTACTGTATGTACCACAGCCATCAAAATTTTAATAATAGTTCTGTTCACTTTACAATGTTAAAACTTGCAGAGTAAAAAAATTATTTTCATTCAAAAAACTATGGAATTGTATTTTTGTGTTGCAGGAACTAAATTTAAGTTAATGTAATAGAATTTATTATGTGTTAGCGTAAAGATTAAGCCCAGTAGAAAATATTACAAATTCCTCCAACTGTATATTAAACATTTTGGTTAAAAGAACTCCTAAAATAGCACCATTTTGCACCATATAATTCAAATTTTTCTGGTGGAGAGCCATCGGACCCCCCCCCCCCCCTTCGTAAGTTTGGGGTAAGTGTACTCTGGCAAAAGGGGCCACTTCTCGAAATAATGCCAGGGGCCTCACAAAGGTTTAATATGGGTCTGTACCTTACTGAACCAAATTGTGTGTATTTTGTTTTGTCTGATACCTAACAATGACTGAAATAAGTATTTTGAGTTCAGTTAAAAAAAAAGGGCCAGTGTTATTACTGAACGAAGCACATTAGTTAGGTTTTTTTTTTTTTTACTGTCTGATAAAACTCGTTCATATTATGAATGAAAAATACTTTTGAAGTGAAGTGTGCTTACATAATTCCTTCAGCTGGTATTGGCACTAAGTATCTGCAGCACCTGGCAATAAGAATCTGTATCGGTGGAATCGGCGAAAAGTGGTATCAGCCCAGCCCTAGTATTAATTACAGTTTATAATATTTTAATTGTAAATCTTGTTACTTCATTTCCGAGTTCAACACACCAATATGAAAAGCAAGAGACGGAGGTAGGAGGTCGGCCATATAAATCTTATTCAGAGACACAGTGCAATAGTCTTTGGCTAATATCCACGAACGAAAGGCAGCAACTACGACATACATCGCAGTTATACCATTTTAAAAAATGAAGGCTATCACAGAATCTAAAGAAGCATCGCCTGGACGAGTGTGTATATTCACCGATAAGGCAGCGGAAATGTTTGTCAAACATTCTATTGCAATGTACGATTTTGGTTTTCCAATATCTACATTTGCTCTATAGTACATCGTACAATGGTATCTTGATTAGTGCAGACGTACAGAACCTCGGTTCTCTAACAACTTTCCTGGTAAACATTGGGCTGAATCATTTGTTCAATGCCATCGCTGAGCATAATCTCAAAGGTTTGCTAGTAACATGAAGATAAGATCAGCTGTGAATGACGAAATAATAAATTCCTACTTCAACAATCTGCAGGAGTAAATTCAGAATATTTCTCCAGAGAATGTACACAACATTGAAGAAATAAATCTAACTGACTATCCTGGAAAGAAAAGGAATTTGACCAATAGAGGATGCAAATATCCTGGGCAATAAAGAATTCTTCAAAAGCTGTATTTTCTACAATGATGTGTGGAAACGCAGCAGTCGAATGTGCCCACCTATGTCAACTATAAAGCAGAAAAGATGCGGGACACGTGAACTTCTAGTGGTCCAGAGGGTATATATAAGGTTCAACCGCACCAAGAGCCAGTGGTTTGATGGAAATGTGTTCGAGAATTGGTTTTCGGACTGTCACTGCCAGAGCTGAAGAGAAAGGATGGCAAAAAGGTGTTAATAGGCGACATTATGAGTTCACATTTAAGCAAGACAGTTGTTGAAGCCTATGAAGACGACAACATTGCATTCATTGCTTTACCACCCAACTCTACTCATTTAACACAACCACTAGATCTATCATATTTTCGTCCTACGAAAATACACTGGAGGAATATATTAGATGAGTGGAAAGCATCATTAGCTGGAAAAAAGCAGCTCACAATTCCCAAGATGTTCCCTACACTGCTGAAAAAGTTAATGGATGTACTGAATGAAAAAGGATCATTCAACTTAAAGTCTGGATTTAGAAAGTCAGATATTTATTCCACTGAACATAATGTAAGTTCTACAGCGACTTTCAAATACTACACATGGACAACTGATGTTACCAGAAATGCGTGCATTTTTTATTAATCAATTTGAATCTGTTAGGGAAAAGCAGACAGCAACAACTCTGTACCTGAGAAGCATAAGGGGGTAAGTCCAAAATGTCACTTTTTCACAACACCCAGTTAAACACTATTAATGGTAATCTACACTGAAAAATTAATAGTTATATCTGTATTGGAGCAATACAAACTTATTATTTCAATTCATACATGAGTTTAGTTGATTCTAGTAAGTGTGATATAGTTGACAACATACAGAGGCATTATAAATAAACAAAAATGTAAACCTCTGTGGACTTACCTCACCATGTATCTAGTTAATGTGACTTACAACTTTGTCCTCCAAGGATGTACAACACTTCTCTTACTAATAATGGGCTAAGTTAGAGTATGAAATCAAACATAGTTTCATTGTAATATCAATTTCAAGTAGGCCTACATGTGGATCATAATAAAGCTAAAAAAAAAACACTACTTAACACTTGTAAATCTCAATAGTATACAGCAGTTCAGGCAATTCTTCATATTAATGAGCCATACTAAATGTAGAAAAAGTTTGTAAGTTTCACAAAATGTTTGACTCATTACCATACGACTTCTGAGATGCAACATTCCAACTAACAGTTTCGAGGCGGTAAACATCCTCTCTCTAGCTAAAAGTGCTCGCTTGCAGAAGCGATAATTTTCATATATTACTGCGTTGTGAATTAATCGGTATGAATTGTGGCGTATTTTAGCTTCATTACTTTCCATATGCGTATTTTATAATGTCTCAGTATGGGAGAAACTGAAGAAAATGGTGTTACGAAGCATTTGAGAAATGAAATGTGAAGTTTTTTCACACCTACTCGTGACAGGCAAGCGAAATGCAAAATTTGTAAGAAAACCCTGTCTTACAAATCCACTGTTTCAAATTTGAAACATCACTATGCCAGAGCACACTCTTCAGTTCAACTGTCTCCGAAACCTGCACCTATAATTGATTCTCAAATTCAGGTAAGAATATCTATGCATGGGTTTGCAATTATGTAACTTTAGTTTAATAACGTTACATAACTGGCTAATGCCTGCATAAATAAATACATAACATTTAAATTATAAACTATATTAACTATTTTGAAAATGGTATTGTTAACTTAGTTAGCACACTAATAACTATTTGAAAACAATACTGCTCAAAATATTTTTGTAATTGCCAGTTTATGACAATCATAGAAGTTCGCTGTTACCTAAGCACTTCGTTGTTAATTGATTATTAATATCTGAAAAATCAAACTTACAGTCAAGTTCGCAGTAAATGAACAAACATTGATGTCTGACATGACTAAGAAAAGAAATAGTATATGTTCTAATATCACTTATCTATAACTGAATTTTAAACTTTTCTTTTTCACTGCATACATTCGAGAGTTTATTTTCGATGAAGTAACATGTACATATAGTCGCAGGGTTAACATATAGCATAAATTATACTTTTACTCTCTCTTTTCTTTACATTTACCAGACTGATAAGTTTGCTAACGTAATTTTGTGTTCCAAGTCGTAAATCTATAAGTATTCATTTTCACTATAAACGTAACATTTACAATCGGTTCTTGATTTGCAATACCTTCCAGTTGTAATACAGAACAGTTTATTGTTTAAAGAATATTAATACATATTGACTTTATCGGCATAAACTCATCAAGTATAGCTCGATACGAAAAAATACACAAGTTTTGCCAACACTTTAATAATAGATTTTTTTATACCGATGTTACGAATTATGAATTTTACTACTTCGGTAAAGAACTTAAAATTTCAAAAGTAAACAGTTATTTAGGCTTAGAAAAGTGAAAGATAATTCATTTTTTCTTAAGTTCAGGCACAAAGAAAATGGATATCTTTTATAAAATGTTCGTATCAAGTAGTGAATTCACAAACGTTTGCATTAACCCCATTTAGAGAGAGTTTTTACAAGAAGGTACCTACTTTAATTTTTAGCGATGCTATTGCAGTGACACACATATGCGGCTATATTTATAATGCATATAGGAATACAACGTGTTGTCAGGAATACATTATCACATCGGGAAGAATTATTTGCCTACTATATTACATTTTTCCCAATGCCGCAGTCAGGATAGCTTTATAATATTTTCTATAAAAACGTGCAGATTTAAGATACTTTTAAACAATACACTTGCCGTCATTTAACTCTCAGGTGTTATTTAAAAAGAGAAGTCTTACCTTATTTGATTATTGTTTAATACAATTCATTTCCTGATTTACAACAACAGTGTGAAGACTTAGATTTATTGTTAGTTTAACACTGCGACTATACTCTATCCATAAGGTTGCAGCTAATTCATCCTAGTGAATAACAATAAAACTTTTGCACAACATAAATGTCATTTGAAACAATGAAAAAATACAAGGTAAATGTGTTACAGCACTATCACAATGTGAGGAATGAAAATACAATTAAATTACTTTGATCTATTTCGTCAACACATTTTAATTATGCTGCAACTTTAGAGTGGACAGAGCATAGCTATAAGGCGAGCCACAAATAGACGTAATTAACAAGGTGTTTTATCTGTAAATCTGTGGGCCGACAGAAACAAGACATGCAAATGACAATATTTCAGGAGAGGTCTTCCAGTTGTTTTATATTAAAAAATAATGCCGGTAGACTGCAACTACTAATATCTGCCTGCACAAAACGTTGCATACTTCAAATGCAATCGCGATTAGCGTAACACATTCAATTCGACTAGATGTACAAGTATATAATTGTGATTTACCTGCGTCATTTTACATAACTGCAATTTAAATTCATATTTACTAGATGACCTTTTGAGAGTATTGCTTGTTTCTATTACCTAACAAATGTAGTGTGTTGATTTCGCTTATAATTAAATGTTGCTGTCAATGTGTTGTGTTTATGAGAGGAAAACACTTGAGATATTTGTTAAAAATATGAACTAAACAACTCTTGCAGCTATGAAGGGTAGAATATTTTAAGAATAATAAATTAATCAATGTTCACAAATATATTTCACTGAACTAAATTGTTTTCCTTACAATTTAGTTCCTTACTGTATTTTATATGGATATAAATCCAAGTAACAAAGAATAAATTAAAATACATGAAGTAAACACGTGTGTCGAGTATGGCAAGTCCTCGGCGATAAAGGGACGGGTTGCGTTCCTGGAGAATGTTCGTTATGCAAACTGTAAGTTCTCACGTAACATTTTTTTTTCGTAAGGTACAACATTAGGTTTCTCAGTCATAACAATGTCTATCTACATTACGCTCAATATCTAAAATACAGCATGTCATAAAAATTTGTACGTCAAAACTGTCTGCAATAATATAATAAACAATAAGAAAATTTGTAAAATGTTTCGTACCTGATGGTTTATAAAATTTACTTAAAAAACTATTATTTCACGCCGAAATTTTTACCAGTCCAAATGTCTGAAAGCTAATAAATACACTTTGTAGGCTATAATTAATATGTATTTTAACATTTCAGTGCATTTAGAGAAAGGTGACAAACTATTACAACCAGTTTTGTCAGTTATTCATAGCCGAGCAATTATGTCCCACTCAAAAGTCCGAGCCAGGAGAGGACTGTAAAGTTGCTCATATGCAAGTCCCTTACGCTCCGCAAATATCACTTTGCAGCAAAAATATTTAATGTGTACGTAAAACATGACTTATCTTAAAAATTTACAGCTCAACATAAAATGTACAAGCGTAACTTTTGCAGCACATAATTCCATTATATGTTTAATGCTGGTTTAAATTTGGTCATCATTTTTAATTTGTACTTACGGTAGAATTTCGCAAATCAAATACTCTCGCAATATCTGAACACAGCTTGACATGACTCACAACATTCCATCGCACCAAATTATAATTTATAACGAGAGTAACAAAATTTCGACTTTCCTTTACAGCAGGTGACGTATGCTAAGTAGACATTTACTGCACAAGTATGTGACGAATGTGATATCTAACAGGCAATGAGCTATGAACACTGTAATCAATTTATAAGTAATACGAAATTTAGAAAATAATTTTTAAAATACTACAATGAAAATCAAAGTAGATTTTGATAACCGTACACAATTCCTAGTAGTGTAACTTAACCCAATGTTTCGTGGTGGTATTTCCAGAACACCACTTGAAAAACCTTTTCATGTGCGTAAAGTTTCAGTGGTATAGCTGTAATTCCACACGTCAGGTAAGCCTTGTGCTACTATCTAGCCCCGCAGGCAGAACTAGTTGGCATTGGGAGCTTCGATTACTTTTTCCTACACTAGGTTGCTGCAACAGTATAGTACTTCACGCTCGTTAAGGGAGACTAACATTCCAACACTCAAAACCGTGTTTTTACATACGTTTTCAGGTAAGTGGTTTCATTATTTCTTAGGCTAATATGTTTATAAATTATTCAACATTTTATTTGCTTAATATTTCATATAGTTTTATTTTTATCGAATTTAACTAGGGTGGTATTTAGGTAATACCACTGTGCAGCATGGAACTCAACTACCTACAGGATGCTGATTTTAATTGCGATATGGTTACTTATTTTTTGTTTGCAATTGAATTACCTAACTTAAGTATTATTTTGCATTTCATGTACAACAAATCAAACTGTAGCTTTATTTGCATTTTATATAGGCCTTGTAGGGGAAAGTAGGGTAATGGCGCTCAGAGGGTAATCGCGCTTATGTCTTTATTTACCTTTTCGATGTTTCTCTTTCGTCACTATGTGGCTGACCTCTAGCGTTAAGCCAGAGAAGTTCGTACCTTAGTAAACTATTGTTCTTCGTTGAAGTGTGGAGAAAATATTAGACGAAATAGTGTTTTTGCTAATTTTGTTATAACTGGAACTCTCGTTATTTGTTAAGGTAATTATATATCATTAATACAAAACTGCATAAAATGTGATGTATTGAATGTTAGGTTCTAAACAATAGATATCTGTATGGATCGACCAAATATATTATGTTCCCAAATTTTCATGCTTGTTTTCAGAGAAAATGGCCGAGTGGGGTAATGACACTCAACACTGAGCGGTATTACCCTTCTCTGAGCGCCATTACCCTATATACATTTTAACCAAAACCATTTTATTTAAGTTGCATTTATATGTAGCCCTATTACTTTGAATCAATGTCTGAACTAACTAATTTTAAAATAAAATAATTATTTTCTGCATATAATTGTTTTGATTTCTATAAGAATAACTGGCAAGACTTTTCGGAAATAAACAAAATGTAATTGAAATAAAGTTTTACTGACATTTTCATGTATGAAATCCAAATTTTGAAGAAAAACGAGGCAATCGTTTTATTAGACTATGTTTCCTTTTGTAGATGCCAAGGAAGCGACCAAGGCAAACAAAAAAAGCCTCGTGGTCGATGGAGACAATGGAAGCAGCTATGAATGCTGTTGCATCGGGAGAGTCGATGATGAGAGCTGCTGTTCGCTTCAACATCCCATTCAGCAGCTTAAAAGACAGAATAAATGCAGGGAAGTGTTATGCACCAAAACTTGGGACGAAATGTGTGTTCAGCCCACAACAAGAAAAAGAAATTGAAGATTATGTGTTGCTGCTTGCAAAGTTATTCTTCGGAGCGACTGAGCTGAGAAGAATGGCATTCGAATTTGCTGACAGAAATGGAATCAAGCATAACTTCTGTAATGGAAATAGACAAGCTGGTAAAGACTGGCTGTGGGGTTTTTTGGAGCGACATCCTACTCTTAGTTTACGTAAACCAGAGGCAACTAGTGTCAACAGGGTTGGGGCATTCAACAAAGAAGCTGTTGAACGTTTCTACAGTAATTTAGACGAAGTCATTACTAAACACAAATTTCAGGCTACAAGAATATATACAGTTGATGAAACAGGCGTAAATACTGTTCACAACCCCTCCAAAATTATCGGTCCCAAGGGTGTTAAGCAGATTGGCTCCCTGACAAGCTGGGAAAGAGGAAAGAACATAACTGTTTGTTGTTGCTTCAGTGCAGCAGGGCATTACATTCCTCCATTAGAAGAGTGGTATCTGGCCCTTCAACCCACACACATATGATGATTTTTTGGCTGCAGCTAATCTTGTTGTTCCCACACCAGGCTCAGTTGAAAACAGAGAAATAAGTTCACATGACAGGCCTGCCAGAGTTTCATCTGAAAACCCTTCGGTAAATCCTATCAGCTTAGATGCTTCAAGAAAAACTCAGAGTAGGAGTGCAACGTCTGCAAAAGATCATGCCATTCTTCAACTTGCAAGTGAAACACAAATAGCAGATGTTTCACAACTGACAGTACCATCAACATCAGATATTAGTCCCAGGTGTAGAACCCCTATGCCTTTAGGTGATATATCTCCAATTCCAGGAACATCGAAAAGCATGCCTGTCAAGTCAAGACCTGTAAGACAAGAATCTAGAAAACAAACATATTTGATTATGACTGCAACACCAATGAAGCTGCAGTTAGAAGAAACTGAACGACGTCGTCAAAAGAAAAGAAGGTCTAACAAACCGAGGTAGGTGCATCAGTTGTGAAGGAAATTAGGCCTAAAACTCAAAGAAGAAGGTTATTTGAAAGTTCATCAAATGATAAAGCCACATCAAAATGCTGTGTTAAAAACCAAACTGAAGAATTGTGTTCTGTTTGTGGTGAGTTTGGCAGAAATAAGGAGCTGTGGTTTCGCTGTGTGTCATGTTCAGGATGGACACATGAACAATGCAGTGGAGCAGACAGTGCAGAAGGGTACGTTTGTGATTTTTGTAGAAATTAATTAATGAAGTAGTTTAGGGTTTGCTGGTTCATGTCCAAATAGGACATATCACAATGCAGTGATGAAGAAAGTGAAAAAGGCTATATTTGTGTAGTACATTTAGTTAATTAGGGTTTTGTCGGTATTCCTTGTTAAGGATGACTAAATTAACAATTCAGTAAAAAAAGACAGCGCAGAAGACTGTGCAGAAGTTTTTTTTTTTTTTTTTTTGTAATTAAATTGTTGTAGTACTTTAAAATTCATAGCAATCGCATGCAAAATATTGCAAAGGGCTGAGCGCAATTACCCTAACATGTCGGGTAATACCGCTCAAGGTATTGTTTTCAATTTTTAAACCATACACAGTACATTTTGGAAGCATTTTGATTTTTTATAATGTTTTCTTGTAACACAATAAATGTTCTTTCAGTATTATTATGTATTTAACGTTCATATTCACAAAACATTTTTCTACACAAAGAAACACCTTAAGTGAGCGCAATTACCCTACTCTCCCCTATATATAAAACCATAGCTGCCAGTTTTGTATGCAAATTAATTATTACATGAAAAATACAATGATACTTATTTGAATAATTTATGTTTAATAGCATTTATTATGCACACATAAATGTAAAAATGCTTCATTTTAAGTTTACAACCTTTTTTTTTTGCACATACCTCGTTCAGTATGCATACAACCTATATGAATAAGAGAGTATTCGGTTGTATTTACTTGCGTAGAAGTTACTGAGGATGTCGCATATAAAGAAGACAATATGGAAAGCTTCTGAGCTCACCCAAGATGTTGTGCAGATGTTGCTGGCTGAAATAACAAGTGAAGGATCAGAAGATGAGCTCCAAGGCTCAGATGATGAAGAGATACATTGCACAGAAAAATCTAACAGCAGACCATCTACTTCAAACAGTGTTCTATAGATGATAACACAGCCAAAATTTTTTGTGATGATCTGTTTATTTCTTCAGTAGATTATAGCAGAAGTGATGTCAATGACATTGCAGAAAATTTTGTTGGTGTAAACACAGACACACAAGTTGTGCTGCGCGACACACAAGTTGTGCTGCGCGACACACAAGTTGTGCTGCGCGACACACAAGTTGTGCTGCGCGACACACAAGTTGTGCTGCGCGACACACAAGTTGTGCTGCGCGACACACAAGTTGTGCTGCGCGACACA
>PNEQ01004227.1:0-21684 GCA_003012365.1 Medauroidea extradentata
AAACGCAGAGCAGCAGCCCCGCTACATCTGGCGTCCCCGAACAGGGACATCTAGAATAGATAATAACAACACGGCAACGTAAGACGAGAGAGCAGCAGCCCCGCTACATCTGGTCCCCGAACAGGGACATCTAGATAACCAAACACAACACGGCGACGTAGACGTACAACGTAGACGAGGCAACAGCAGCCCCGCTACAATAGTGTAGATTGCTGGCATGGTTGAGAGTCGAACTAGCACGCTGGTATGCCAAACTGTGAGCTGCCAAGGTTGTGTTACAATAATATAAATACGTAAATGAATACAGCATGAGGCGGGTATCCAAAGGTCAGGGGTATCGATCACACCCTGGATACAGACTTATCACTGGGCGTCTGTAGGCAATGTGCTTGCCTCGAAGAATGACTTGCAATGAGACCCTACAGTAGAAAAATGACAAAATAGGTGGGGGAAGGGGGAAAATAAGATCCCAGAGGAAACCAGCTGATGAGCGGCATCATCTGGCACGAATTCTACATGAAAAAATCCAGGGACCGACATTACCAGTAATTGAACCAGGATTGCTCTGGTGGTAGGCGAGTGCTCTAGTTACTGTGTCAACTGTGGCCCCCATGTTGCAGTGCTTCCAACACTTGGCTTTTGATGGGCAATGACCTCTTTTACACCTCGTGTTGCAAGCAGGCAGGAAAAGTAGGGTTCCTGTGAAGTTGAGTCAAAACGAAATAGTGATCAGTAGAGACTGGAAAATGGAAATCATTTTGAAAGCACAAAATGTGGTACTTTGAAACTTGAAAAGGGGCATTTTAATTTTGGTATTTTTGGCAATGCGCTTTTACTTTCAAAATATGCAAAATAACACAGGCACTAATAAAATACAACTCGTCTGTTGTTCAGTTCCTCAAGTGCCATGCTCGTTTTTACTGAAGTTTCCTAAATATTTTGGATATTCCGCCGTCTTTTTGGTTTCGTCTGTGTAATAAAATTATGAAGCAACTGATGTTTGTAGGTTAATACCCTTTGCTTTTGTTGGTGCTTATGATGCCGCTTGTATGGGTGAATGTAAATGTTTCTGCACCGTGTCTCTTGTATCTCATGAAACACTCGTGTTACAAAAATTCACCTAACTATACTGGTGCCTGTACAATAAAATTCCTCCTTTTATATTGAAAATCTGTCCTTTACACTTACTTTATTCCAGATTTCAACACACTGCAGCACAGTTAACGTTCCCCATCTGTTTGACTTGGGTTGTCGTTTTGCACATACAATAGAAACCTGACTTTATGAGGCCTCACTGCACCAGAGAATGACCTCTAAAATATCTGTCTTGTAAAATAGAGTAAAGACCTTGTTAGACCCCGTCTCGTAAAAATCCAGTACTAAAAAATGGAAGTTAGGCCTCGGTGCCTGAGAATGACCTCATAACTTCAGTACTCGTAAAATGGGGTTAGGCTTTTCAGTGCCTAAAAATGACCTTGTAAAATAGCGGCTTCGTGAAGTTAAGTACATAGGCCTACAGTATTTGCAAAAACAGAGTTCTACTGTAATTTGTGAACATTTGCAAAAATTGTATTTTTTCATTCAGAATGGTATTTTTGTGGTTTACCTTGAATTTCGCATGAAATCTTAAACATTTTTCAATACCAAATGTTCTAGACCGTGCCAATTTCCATGTAGAGGTATTCTCTACATAATTTCCTTATACTACAAAAATATACATTCAACGCATTACTGATAAGATAAATTTGTTATTTTTTGAATTCCAGAACAAGGAAAACTTTCTTCACAGTATCAACATCACCACACATCTTAAACTGCAATTTTTTTTTTAATATTCTTTAAAACCATGAAGCTTTATCTTATTTTTTCAGCACTTAACACCTTAGCATTCAGGCACATTACTATAGTCCGTCTCATGTAAGAATTTCATTTTTTGACAGTTGTGTTCAGATTCCTTTTTACAGCTGTTGCCATGGAATAAGCAGCATTTTCTTTTCACATAGGTAATTTTTGAAGAAATACACTCAGCTGGCTCTCAAATTTTGCAGTACATCAAAATGAAAATGTATTTTCTTTACAAATTTGTACACATGGTAGTTTTCAGTAGTTTCAAAATCTGGAATTCTTATGTGAGACGGATTTATAGTATTGGTAATATGTATCTAGGAATCACATTGATTCTGATATTGATAAGTTGCAACTTATGCAGGTCTGTTTTTTTTTTTATGTTTTTTATTTCGTAGCAGTCACCACTGCCCGTTCAGGATCTTGTTTTTTTACCAATCTACTGTTTCATTTTGAATGTTGTTGGAAATTTAACATTTTAGATGGCTATTCTACCACGTATGTAATGATTTTCCACTGTGCTGGACGCATATGTTATTTTGTGATCAATTAATAAAAATAATAAACCATGAGAAAAAAGTGGTGCAACAGTAACATTCACATTCAGGAGGATCCAGATTTGATTTCTGGCCACGGCCATCCAGATTTCAGTTATGAATAGTTTCTCATAAAAATTTTTAACAAAAAACGACTACTTCAAAAATCTACCATGGGGAAAAAAACACTGAAAACTATTTTAGACTACTTAGAATACTATACATTTATTAGGACAATCATATACAATTATTATTTTTGAAGTCGGTGCCAACCAAGCTTTTAAGAAATGTTAACGAAATATCCTAAAATTTACAAAATATTTTTTAAAGCTATGTTAATTTGATGATGAAGCAATACCTAATTAAACCATTTTACAAATCAACACAACTGCCTAAAGCAACACCTTAATTACAAATAAACATATTTAATTTACACAAATAAACTGAACAGGGACTTAAAGTAACAACTCTTGAATCTATTGACAAATGAACACTGATGTATAAAACAATTCTGAATACCTTCAGGCGAGTCCAAGTATCAAGAAACCACAATCAAATACAATTAGAGAAAACTTGTAGCACACAAACTCATAAAAAATTTAGATATCGTACACAACTGTCAACGACGTCTGCCATCACGCGTCTGCCTGCATTCGGGTCACTCACTCAAGGTGCTCCCCTCCCAGCCCTGCTATGCTGTTCAGCGCTGTGTGACTGCTGTCTTTGTGTCAATTAATAAACGCTTGGTTTCAGTCAATGTTAAATTTCATTAAATCATATGTACACCTACGCCACTTCAATACACGTTTGTTAACCTTGGCTGGCACCAACTCCAAAAATAACAAGAATTTTATATTATTGTTGTAATAAATTTAATGTACTCTTAATGTATTCTAAAAATACTGTAATTTTTTTATACATTAGTGCTTTTTAAGTAGGTGTTGTTTTCTGTAAAAAAATTTTTATTTATTGATTTTTTACTGAGTTCCCGTGCCTACCTTCCACATTCGTGCTGTTTGGCGTTAAGGAGTTCTGTTGTACCTTAACAGTCCAAGTCAATCCAGAATGACCTTGACCATAAGGTACCCACCTAGTCTTGGATTGTCATAAACTTACCAATATCTCAATCACTAAATTTTTCCTATTCAATTTTGAGAAGTTACCTTCGAAAGCCAAGCTCCAATGCCAATGAAATTAAAATGAGACCCCTTGAAAATATCCCCTTCCCAACAAAAAAAAAAAAAAATTTTTTTTCCAAACCTGTTTATAAATGACAAGAGTTCTAAGGTGTATAAATAAAAAATAAAAAAAAAAAAACAAATTGAGAACCTCCTCCTCTTTTTGAAGTCAGTTAAAAATTGTTCAGGTGAATTTCGTGGTGGTTCTTAAACAATAGGCCATGGCAAATTTAGCTCCAAGTCAGGGGCATACACAAGACAGCAGCCCCCACCCCCACATCAATTTTTATAAGCTTAAGAAGTAATATATGAAAACAGCTACAAAAATATTACAATTCCAACCTGCTGTATATTCTTTGTTTTAAGTTTAAAAGTATTTGAATAACACCATTATGCACCTCTGCGATAATTGAATTAATCTGGAGCTACAAGTTGTATGTGTGTTAATTTGCAAAATCAATTTTTTCATTAGAAATGATGAAAATGTTTTTATTTATACATACATTTGGATGATTGCTGCAGCCTATACATTATTTTTCATTGTAACATAGGTAATTGTATTAATAGGTCTCCTATAAACATTTATTACGTTGATAATGAGAGCACAAGTTTTAGCCCTCCAAAATAAATCTTGTGTACACCAGTGCTCTCAGTTCCTGCCCTCACGTGAAGTATGTTCAATAGTCTCTAAAAACCTTGCTGTTGAATCCATGTCACTGAAGTTTTATGCTTTTATTTTGCTGTACAGTTAACACAACTGTGCAGTCTATTTAATTAGCACATGAACAGGAGGGAATGCAATGTCATGTGCAGTGCAGCCAACACAGAGCAGAGTAACCTAAGCACATTACTCCCTCGTACTCTGCCATGGTCTCTTCTATGATATTTTTGCAAATCAAGCGGTCTTCATACTTGCTACGTTTGTTCATTTTTGTCCTGACATTAGACTAGAATAACAATGAACTGTTAAAGCAAGGTGTAGCATATTAAATGACATAGTGAAACTTAATATACATGTATCAGTATGCAAATTGGCTATTGTCGATAGGATATTAAAATAAAGGTGGATGGAATACTACACAGTACCCTAAAATTTATGGGCGTTTTAGGGTAAAATAGTTCAACATTTTTTATAAGCAGAAAATTTGAAAGTGTGCACAGTGGACCAAAAAAAATTGCTTCCTGTGGTAGCATCTCAAAAATAGCATGCTATATACTGGATACAAAACATTAGTAAGCAGATATTGGTAATGCAAGACTGAATTTCCAACATTTCAAATCTAACAAAATAAAAGGGTACCTAATCTAATCTTGTGTGGACATACCCAAACATTCCTCATTTGATCACTAATGCAACATAATTCTAAAGCAAATTTGAATTTTTTTTTTTGCAGTGGGATCCATCAATTATGTGAAATTTGTTTTTTTATATTTAACACTACACAGTCCACACTGGTGGATAAGAAAAAACGTGAATAGTTACTGGGGAAAAAATGGATAATCTGTGTTTTCTTTACAGTAGAACCCTGTTATAACATTCCCGGATATAACATTTTCCTGCATGTGACATCACTTTTCTTTGGTCCCACCATTTTTCCATAAAGCATAATGCTTTCATTTCCTGCTTATAACAACACCAATATTTTCATTTCCTGCATATAAAATCATTTTTTCCTCAGACAATAACCACAACTAGAGTAAAATGTTTCTTAACTGTAATATTTTACTAAGCTGGAGACTAAAACAACTGTAAAAACCAAATTTATGTCTGGGAAAGTGTCATAAGTGTACATTACAGTGATATTAAAGACTGTGAACCTGAAGATGATGATGATGAACCTACAGAAGACAAGAGAGAAAGCCTCTATTATACACACAATGTATGTATGTATTCATCATGTTTCTGATAGCACAGTAACTACAACCTCATTTACTGTACATAAACTATGAAGATTAAGTTACTTTTGTGTAATATCCATTTACTGGTGAAAAAATACTGATTCACGCTTATAACATTTTCCTGCATATAACACTTTTTTTGACAGGTCCCTTGAAAAACCTTATAACAGGGTTCTATGCTATGCACAGAAAGACTAAAAACATACAATTTTCTGATTACAGTGAACTCAAAACTGTATATCGATACTAATTCAGTGCTTGTAAATTATATCATATTAGGATTCTGACTGACAAAAAAGGGCAGTACTCTCGCCACGCAAGCACGATACCAAGGACGACATTACCACCCAAGTACCTTGAAAAGAAAGCAATGACTGCATGCAATTTGAAAATTAAATGAAATGTATGTAAAATAAATAAATTTTTATATCAAATACAGGGGTATATTACTAACTTTATTATAAAAATAAAATGTTCAGCTGAAAATAAGCTTTCGCTAACCTTCCTACACGTTTACAGCGGAACAGCCTTGCAAGCTCGGCAGCCTGTTATCTGAAACAGGTGATTACGAGAGGCAATCCTTTTAAATCGTGTACAAACACAGCATTTCCTTTCATGCCACGAGACATGTACACATTCAAGGAAACAGCAATTCAGCGAACTGTTTCCCACACATTCATCACAACAGCATTAAAATGCACACATCAAAATGCGTAGTTTTATCATGCTTTGCTACGCAAGTTAAATAGTGGGAATATTTTTGAACAAAACAGTAAGTTCAGAAATAGGTAGTTACTTTTCAAAAGTAACTCGGTTACATCTACTTCACTGGAAATGTAACCCATTTGCAACTACAAGTTACTCCACTGAAAAAGGAACCAGTTATATGTAGCTACAATTCTTGCATGAGTAACTGCTAGTTGCTTCGATAAAAACATGATTAGGTAGATATTACATCAAGCTTAATAAGTTACAAAATTTTACAGGATTTTTTTACTATCAGAATAAAAATAACACAATGTGCTTCATAAAAAAAACAGTTTTCAATCAAAGCATTTTGCAGTCCTGTGGGTACGCGAGATCTGTGTTGGCCTATGTTAATAATTGAGATAAAGGCCATGTGTATTATGCTGGTGCATATTCAGTACCTTATCTTGTATATTTACATATTAAGCTACTGGAAGAAGTGTTGAGTGTGTCGCGTTATCACTATCGAGAGATTTTAACGTCTTGGTTGTTAAAGTAATTTTTTCATGAGACGTGTTGATTTTTATCGAAGTTGTAAGTATGAAACACTCCAGCATTTAAGCCGTATAAGCTGGTATGTTAATATGAATACATTAATTTTTTCCTGCAGCCAACTGGCACTTCAAAACATGATTAGTTTAGTTTTTACTCATCTGCACTTTGTGGTCGATAAAGCAAATACATTAAAATGTCACTACAGTAAGCTTAGAATAATTCCATTCTGTCAACAATGGTGTGGACATCTACACTATGTATTTATGGTAATTGCACAGCTACTCTTGGTATGTCGTTTCTCTTCAAAGAAAACTTTGTAGAATATTGTTGAACTTACTGAACAATGCTACTTGGGGGACAAGTACATCACAAAGACTGACCACACTAGCGTTTCACCAACATATGCAGTGCAATTATGACATTGTAAAACTTTTAAAATTCTACATGGTCTTATAATGCAGCTACACTTTTATGTTAAACATTTTATTCCCTGTTTCAATTATTTAAAGAAATATTAGGTAATGGCACTTTGAGTTGTTCATATTAAACTTATAATACCCTGACATACGTAAAAATGTCTCTAAACATAAAAAGGAAGATGTACAAGGAACATCCTATCGGAATGGATTGGGGAGAAGGGTGGAGGGAGGGATGGGAAGGGGTGGAGGGAGGGAGGGAGAGAGAGAACTAGAGAGAGAAACTTAATATTTGGGTGCCATGTTTCCTAGGGTATTCCAATGAATTTCAATAAACATTTTCAGCACAATTTATGTATGCATTCAATTTGTATGTTTTTAAAATGATAATCATTTTTATGTAACACAAATGTCAATAAAGTGACAAAACTAAGGACTTTCCCCTTGCTACATTCTAAACATGGAGAAACATTTTCATTTAAAGTTTTATTTTGGAAATGAATGTGTTAGTACCTGAAACTTTTGGAGATTTACATACTGTATGTTTGTTACAGGTTTAAGTTGAACAATTTTCAGGATTTATTTTCAAATCACAAAAATTCACTCAGTTACCAACACGACACCTACAGTATACATGTAAACAGCTCGACACACAAAATGAAACTACGTAGACATACAGTTAATATCTGGGTTTTAACACGACAAAAATTATGTAGCAAAACACTGTAAAACTTCCAACCACCACCAAATGCTTACATTAATTTTTTGCGATACTTACGCATCTGACACAGGAAAATTAAGCATTCTCATAAGTTTGTCCAATATCACGCAAAACACACCATCCAAAAAAACACTGCTGGACAAGTTTTAGATGTTGTAAATGACTTTTTAATCTGTGTATCTCTAACATTTCTTCGTTTTTAATTTGATTAATTCATCTCACTAACTTGCAGCATTTCGAAATTCTGACAAATTAGCTTAATAGTAAAGATGCCTCCCACAGACCAGAACATTAAAATATTGTCAACAGGAAACTCCGCCTATGTAACGTATGGAGATACATATAAAGTTTATTATAAATTAGTTACCTACAAACTTCAATATGGAGCAAAACTAAAATAAATTTTAAGAATTATAATACATTTGATTACTAGTTCAATATTTTATAGAATTGTATGACTTAAATGCTCTGAAAATTTTAAATATATGGAGACTGCAGTTATGAAGGACAATATTTAAGACAACATTTTTACTGCAAGGTTTTCAGTTGTTCAATTCTAACCACTATAAAACATGTTAAAAGTGATTCTAAAAATTGGCAACATTTTTTTATTTTTATAGTCCTGGTAATGTATATCATGTCAATAGTTCGGTCATTAGATACGGTTACGCATGACTTTACACACGGACAGGAACTGGGAGAGGAACCGGCCATGGTGTATGTTCAGATACCTTCTCAGAATTTGCCTGATGCAATTTGGGAAATCCATCGAAAACCAAAATCAGGAATGTCATAGCTGGGAATTGAACCTGGGTCCTCTCGAATGTGAGTCCAACATGTCAGCATTCTATTCAGTTAGCACTACTATTCATCAAAATAATGGTTTGATAGGTCTAATAATGCAAAATGTAAATATCAAATCATATTATAGCATTACATTTGGCATATTTACTAGTTTCATCAAGGTCCATATTAATCAGATTGGCATTTTCAAATAATTTGTTAGCAGGCAGCTATACTGGATGTTAATAAATAATGTTTAAAACATCCTGTAGCAAGATGGCTGACACTAACACAAGAAATTTGATACGAGACACTTGGGGTCGCAACAGTCGGGAAACACCTTAAAATAGGCGACCAAATATTGAACATATGGCACATACCTGCATCAGTGACTGCCAGGCGTAGCATTCGTGTTGCATCAAACCAATCAATTGTGTCCACTTAGCAGTGTACCATACGGCCCACAAGTGCTGCTACACATTAGTGCAAACTAACACTTTGCTGAAGCGCAGGAAAACGTACACAAACACTCTGCAGAATACGCCATATTGTAACCCAGTGAACTGTGTACGTAAGCAGCACACGTGGAACACGTGGTACACTTATGTGTACATATGCTCAACGTTTGGTCACTATTTAAAGGTGTTTCCCTACTATTGTGACCCCAAGTGTCTTATATCAAATTTCTTGTCTCAGTGTCGGATATCTCACTACAGGATGTTTTAAATGTCATTCATTAACATCCTGTATACATAGAACTCAAAAAAATTATTAAAATGAAAATATATATCAAACACTAACAAATAATTGTTAATATTTTAACCTAATTATTTACTTTAATTTAGCACTGAACAGTGAAGGTAATAGCTAAGACTACTATTAAAAAGGTCTGTTTTACAGTAAAATAGTACCGACCATTCTCTACACAAAAATGTTTAACTTTGGTATGTTCCAGACCTTAGTGTATCAGTTACTAATACCCATAATTCTACTTTCATACATTGGATTCAAACTTTTAATCATTAACTGACTAAAAAAATTCAAAACATAATTTTCTAGCCAGTCAACACTACCAAACACGTTATTTTCTGAATAAGTACCATCAATTAAAGCTCTCGACAGTGTTTAAATAATTGCTCCTATGCTAATCAAACAATTACTAAAATAATAAGCCTACATGTAACTCCGCATCATAAAACTAAGTTTTCATTACAATTTCTTGTAACTGAAGGACATTTTTTTTTAAACAGAGTCTTTTGTAAAACACGCGAAGGCATCACTTGGATTTTGTACACTTTTTGAAGAATACATTATCTACGAAAGTATAGGGCTGCCTGTATATCAATTTGACGCCTGTAACACTATATGCGCTGCATTCTTGCACGGATGATTCAAAATGATAAGGAAATTCAAATAATGCAATCCCTCTCCTAGAAAACAAGTTTATCCTCTCTTGTTGATCAGTATCCGGGTCCAACGGATGTGACGGCATTAACTACGCACATGAGTGTGAAAATAGGCAACAAACCCACGCTCTTCCTAGAACACGCAAACAGGTTACCATGCCGAGATAATAGCGAGAGGTTAAACAATGAGGGAGCTCTATATAATGCGACGATTCTGGCAAACAAGACAGTGTCGCAGTCACGACTGTAGGCAGCGAAGAGTTGAGCAACATGAAGCTCCTAACATCTGTAATTCCTCTCTTCATCATTTTGAAGGTAAGAGCAGCTCTTCACCAGAGAAACCTTGTTAAGGAGTATGGAAAGGTAAGATGTTGAGTGAACAACTAGAATACGCAATTGTCGATAAAATCTGAACTACGCATCGTAAATCAATGACTCATTTTTGCCGAGTAGATATTTTATTACTGAACGTCTATTTGTACAACATTAGCCAATAGCATATGTTTTCAAGTAAAAAATTAAAAACTAACCGTTTTTGGATGGTAAAATTATTTTAAAATTTGGTTGTTACAGAAACCTGGATACTCTCACACTAAACATTATGAAAATTATAGTTTTCCATTTTTTGTGGTTTCAAGACATTTTTCTAAAAACTGTTTTTAATTTTTTACTTGAAAGCAAAACAGTTCTGTATAAACAGACAACTACTAATAAAGTATCTACTCGGCAAACAAATGCCATTTAAATATGATCAGAATCTGAGATTTTATCGACGACTGATATTCCAGTCGTTCACTTGACATCCTACCTTTTCCATACCCCTTAAATACTCTATTGCCACTCCCCAGTAATAAACATGTAACTATGTTAAACTTTTCAGCTACATATTATATTTTAACTTTAATTTTCACAGTTTCATAATACCGGCAATTGATACCTTTGGTAGATTTTCGATAAATAAAATAATTAATTTTACTAATGTTGCTTGTACCAAATTATGTGGTACAGTGATATAACTACGAACTCTAATCCAGAAAAACGTCATTAAAATACTATTCTCGTTATCCTGTTTTTGATTACTCATAGTTTTCCTGAATAGTAAAGGCTTTTAATTACAGGTCATGGCTGATTCCTTCCCCCATTTGTCAGTCTGATCCACTGGTTCTATCTGTAATGACCTCGCTGGCATTGAAATGTTATACCACACTACCTTATGTTAACTTCTGGGTTCTGAGTTTCAATCATGATATAAGAAGTTAAAGTGTTAGTATGATTTATGGCACAGGGATAATCAGAATTTTCATTAGGGTTGCAGGGTTTTACGTAGTTGATTCAGAACCTAGTGTCTAAAAAATGTTTAAAATTACTTTACTTTGACTTAAGGTTAAAACTAATATTTTTTAAATCTTTAATTATGTACAAACTAGAAATATGTACCATTAAACCCTGCTTATGGTAAAGCAGATTTTTTGCAAACCCTCTTTTTTTATTTAATTTTATTCAGAATTTAAAAAAAAAAAAAAAACAATTTTTTAAGCATTTGTTGAAAGCTCTTTCATAATTTCTTTTATGAATTTCTACTATTTTTTGTAACTTCCAGAAAATTGGGGCAGCTGGCCTCTTCCCCCTTATACCCTCTTAAAGATTACAGCCCCAAGTTCCTTAAGGCAAGTCTCTTAAGAGAATATGACACCTTTTATGCTAAAATTACACATTTTCTTTATCATTACCTAAGAGTTCTACCTACAAAACTTACAGCCACCAAGTTAAGGGGCCTCCGTAGATAGGTTGTGTTTGTGTGTGTGAGGCAGGAGCGGCAAGAGTGCCATTAATCAGTGTACGTAAACTAATGCATTTTCATTACTTTCAGAAATATAAAATTACACTGAACTAAGTGCATAATACCAAAACAATACTCAATAGTATAAAGAAAAAGCAAAGTATCCATTACATCATTCACCTCTATACATAAAAGTGAAGACAGACTAACTGATTAAAGTATATTCCAAACAGCTAGACACACAAACATGACATTTTGATTGTGGGTATCTCTCAGGACATAAGGCCAGTTTCAGGAAGTGAGTTTTTGAAATTAGAACAGTAAGGGTTTGAAAAGGGGATAAATACATTTTCCATGAATTGTTGATAAGTTTTAAACCTCACTAGATATAGTCATTGTTTTCACTTCAATACAAAATGTATAAACTGTCTAAAGTACAATTTAACCAGTTTCTCAAAACTGTATTTCTAAGGCAGTAAAAATACATTAGATGCCTTTTCAAATAACCCTCAGTATCTCTTGAATTGTTCGAAATATATAATTGCTTTTGACTTAAAAGTTATGATTATGCAAAGTTAAGTAATTTTAGGCTTTCTCAAAATTCAATTACTTAAGGATGAAAAGGCAAGAAATTTTTTTATGAACTGTGTCTATAGCTAAAACCCAAAAGGTTTTGAATTCAATTGGATACTTTATACAAATGTCCAAAATGCAATTTCCAGGCTTTCAAAATACTATACATTAGGGGTGAAAAGACATTAATTGTGTTTTAATTATTCATCCATATCTATTGCACCAACTGAAATATTGAAGTGCTCTTTGCTTCAGGATGACTAATATAAATACCCAAAAAGTAATATCGAGATGTTTCTAAATTGGACCCCAAGGAGTAAAAAAGATGAAAACTGTATTCAATTAACAGGCATAGAAAATGTTCAGCTTTTCAATACTGATGTTATTTTTTCTTAAGAATGTGCTTACTAAAATAACTGAAAATAAATTTCGTGATTTTCGAAACTTGACACCCAAGAAAGTGAAAAAAGAGTGGCGAAAAGAGGTTGTATTTTACTGAATCAACATTATAGCGCAAACACCTAAGGATATTTTGTGGCTTTAACTGCAATGGGACACCCATAAAAATAAAAACTGTAGTTTTCTGATTTTTTGACATTCGAACCTTATAGGAATGAAAAGACGTGAAATGTGTTTCTAATAAATCAACGTCTATCGAACCCATAAACACAGTTTTAAATACAGCTTCAGGAATATATGTATACCCGAAAAATAAATTTATAATTCCTCTAAATTTAACATTTCCAGGTTTTTTTAAATTTATAAATCGTTGATATAGCGTGAACCCAACGGCCTATTGTTGTGATTTTCAATTTAGTGAGAAACTCATATAACTGCATGTTGAGTAATATCAGGAATTTTTTAACTTCAATTCCTAGCCTGAAATGTATTTTCTATTAACCCTTAATATCTAGCGTACCCTTCAAGATTTTCACTTTAAAATGATGATTAAAAAAAACACTTTTTAGACTTTCATCATTCAACCGCTAAATGACAAAAAGAAGAAAAATGTTTTAGTTATGAACTGTCCACACCGTAAAGGCTATCATCAGGATTTTCATTTTGATGGCATATTCATACAAAATGTTTAAGATGCAATTTTAAAAATTTTTTGGGGGTGAAAAACTGTGAAATGCGTTTTCAATTTTTCTTCTGCATCTATTGAACTAATTGAGATATCAAAGTGTTCTTTGCTTCAGGAGGATATAAATACTCAACAACATTTTTAAGGACTGTTTCAAATTTGATGCTAACGGGATAAAAAAATGGTTAATTATGTTTTCAATTAACAGTCAATGTATATAGAACTGTAACTTTATTGACATGGTTTTTGCTTCAGAATCATGCTTACTGAAATACATGAAAGGACAGTTACTTCATTACTTTTCAAAATTTGACATCTAAGTCGGGGAAATGGGGTGAAATGTGTTTTCAATGATCCACTGATATAGCTTGAACCAAACAGACTATTATAGTGATTTTCACATTAAATAGGATACATGTATGTACTGTACTATTTAAAATGAGATTTCAAAAATTCTTCTAAATTCGCCACCTTATGGGGTGAAAATGCGTGGAAATTTTTGCAGATTAACTCTTCAATGTTTATCAAACCATTTGAAATATCAAGATGTTTGCTTTGGAATAATGCCTAAATAAAACCTAAAACGCTGTATAAGTTTTCTCTGCTGAATACAATAAACTATGTAATTATCACGGAGGAAACTTAGTTTACAAATCATTCAAAGCAGACGATAAAAAAAAGTATAATCACAAGAAGTGAAATATATTACATTTAATTTTGCAGTGGTATTGATACGTAATGCAATACAATTTCTTTGTTCATGGGCCTGTATTTTATTATTGATTTTTTATCTAAAGAATACTGCTCACCACTTGGTATGCTGCATGTATTACATGTGGCCAAAGCAAGTGATGGACAGCTAGTATTACATATACTGTAATAGCAAAACTCTTTAAGGGGCCTGCATAACTTGAACCTGATTTGCATGTTCGAGGCACAGAAACAAAGATGTTACCTAATGTTCTAGCGTTCCATCATTCCCATGTTCATAGATATGTACATTAAGAACATAAAAAGTTTTCCAGAAAAAGTGTGAATTTCTTACCCAATGATTCACAGTCCATTTCTAACCAAATGCAATAGTGAGAAAAACAGCGTCCTACAGAAATGCCCTTTTAAAATAATTTTTTGCATACAACAGACACATGTCGTATAATGTCAGTAACATATGCCTTGTATGACTTTAAAAGGAGACATATTCTTGGTTGATATGTATCATTCTGTTTTTTAATACTTATGAAATTTTTTTCAGATACACAAAAATTTTTAGTTGGCAGGATGCAATATATGTATCTCCAAAAATCATAAATACTGACTTTTGTATCAAAATTTTAAGAATACCAAAACTTATTTAAAAATTTTCTTTTCTGTGGACGAAAACATTTTAACCACAATCCTTAGTCCTAGTGCATTACAAGATAAATTTTGGTTAATTTGAACACGCAAATGTCTCTGGATCATTGTGACTTTACTGTACAAACACGGACTTAATTCTTTATGTACAAAAAACTATAATTCAAAGACAGTATTCTTGTAATGCTTATACAAAAATTAACATTATGGAGGAAAATTTAGCTCTAACGAATCTTATATTTCGATGTTTGAAGTGCTACACACAAAGAGTTTAATAAAAAATTCTGAAATAATTTTTGTTGTTTCAGGCAAGCTACTGTGTGGACGTCATATGCAATGAATTTGGGTTCTTCTGTGCCGATGATGATCACTTTGGCACATGTGTCGATTACGCCAATGGGACCGTCATTGCAGACTTGGATTTCCTCATGGAATGCCCTTACAGCATGGTGTGCAATGTGAAGAGCGACCCCATATGTGCTGAAGCAACAGCGACACCAAACACCAGCCAGGCTGCCAACATCACAACAAATGCACTTTCACCACAGGGTACCAACACGACAAACACAACCCCTCCAGCCTCCACCCCTGCAGGAGTTGCGCAGGCTGACCAAACGAGTGCCACTGTAGCAACACAATCTGCCGGTACACAAAACCAACCTAATTTATTTAATATTTCATACCATAAAGTTGCTAACATCTTAAGAAAAATAATTAGTAATAGTTCAGGCCAGAATCTAACACTCACTACACCACAAAAAGAAACAGAAGTAGTTACAAACAGTAATAAAGGCATTCAAGAATTAATCAGAGAAAAACTATCACTTTTAAAAAGTATTCTTCCTAATAAGAATGAAACTAGTTCATTTGTGGCTAGAACAGTAGGTAGTGTTGCACAGCTTTTCAACCAACTTTTTTCCTACTTTTATAGGCCAGAAAATGTCGCAGACAATGGTACTACTCTATACCATCCCAATTCTACTGCTCTTCTTAGAAAATTAGAACACATCTTGCAGAAGAAAGTTGAAAATGGATCGGCACTGAACATTTCTGGTCTCCTACCACATTCAGCTAGAAATCTTACAGAAGAAAAGTTGAAACTTTTCGAACTCCTAAGCCAAACAAATTTTTCTGCTATCATACAGAAATTACAAGAATTGAAACTTGAAAAGATTAAACTCATACAAGAAAAAGCTGAACGTTCGAAACAGGTCGGTAAACAAGACTTCTCCGATTTCCCAGAACGATTTCGTGAACTGGATAACAGAAAAGGACAGCTAATACAGGAAGCAAAAGAAATTTTCAAACAGCTCAGTCAAATTTATAATATCTCTGAACTCTTCCATAAGAATAATTCATCACCTGTAGAACCAAAACCTAGCGAAGAATCGACACCTAGTGAAATACAAATACATATTGAAGACCAAATACCAACCGAAGAACCAACACCTACTGAAAAACAAATACCAACTGAAGAACCAACAGTTAGTGAAGATGAAATACCTACTGACGAACCTACAACTACTGAAAGAGCTACATCAACTGAAGAAGCAACAGCTACCGAAAAACAACCACCCACTGAAGCAACATCAAGCACAAGCCAGGAAACACCATTACCTGCCAACACCAGATTCAACTATTCAGAAATTTACACCAAAACTTGTGAAGAGTACTTACAGACATTACGTAAACAATATTCAGATTTTGAAAACAACTCTAGTTATGTACATAACCTGTTCAGAGTTATCTTAAACAATATTCTTGAAAGAAACAATAATTCACTTTTGAGCCCTGATGTTTGTGCACAGTTCATTTCCGAAATACACAAAACTAACAGAGAATTTGAAATTATAAAAAAGTCGTTACTTAAACTTTGGGGAATTTCGCTGAAAAACTCAATTATCACATACAAGAAAAACAATATAGCTAAAATCAATATAACTGCTGAACCAATTTACAATCAAGTTCCTCCGCTTCCTAATAACAGCCACGTAGAAAACATCATACAAGATAAGTTCAGTCATTTAAATACAATAATTGGACACATACAAGCAAAATATAATGCTACAAAGTCACAAACCCCTTTTCAACATTCAAGCGAATCAGACGAACCTAACAAATCTGTTCCTGAACACTTAAAGAAGCTAGAGGAAAAGATTGGAAAGCTAAAATCCAAGTTATCTGAAACATATGCTAAACATAACACAACAAAGTCACAAACCCCTTTTCAACATTCAAGCGAATCAGACGAATCTAAAAAATTTGATCCTGAACACTTAAAGAAACTAGAGGAAAAGATTGGAAAGCTAAAATCCAAGTTAACTGAAACGTATGCTAAACGTAACACTACGAAGTCAGAAATCCCTTTTGAACATTCCAGCGAATCAGACGAATTTAACAGATCTGTTCCTGAACACTTAAAGAAGCTAGAGGAAAAAATTGGAAAGCTAAAATCCAAGTTAACTGAAATGTATGCTAAACGTAACACTACGAAGTCAGAAATCCCTTTTGAACATTCCAGCGAATCAGACGAATCTAACAGATCTGATCCTGAACATTTAAAGAAGCTAGAGGAAAAGATTGGAAAGCTAAAATCCAAGTTAACTGAAATGTATGCTAAACATAACACGACAAAGTCAGAAATCCCTTTCGAACATTCCAGCGAATCAGACGAATCTAACAAATCTGATCCTGAACACTTAAAGAAGCTAGAGGAAAAAACTGAAAAGGTAAAATCCAAGTTATCGAAGAAATTTGCAAAACATAACATCACAAATTCACAAATAACTTTCCCACTTTCAAACGAGTCGGATGACTCTAATGATATATCTAGCACTGAAGAAATAAATAAAATAAAGGAAAAGATCGAACATTTAAAGTTGGAACTATCCAGGAAATATGTGAAATATAACAGTACAAATCCTCAAATCACTTTACAACAATCAAGTGAATCAGATGAATCCAATAACAAATCAGGTCTTGAAGAATTGATGCAGATAAAGGAAAAGATTGAAAAGTTAAAATCAGAGTTATCTAAGAAATATACCAAGTATAACATCACTAAATCCCAAATACCTTTACAACAGTCAGACGAGCCAGCCAAATTCAATACGTTCAGAACTGAAAAATTAAAAGCAATACAAAAGATTGAAAAATTAAAATCAAATTTCTCTGAGAAAATTGTAAAACAAAACATCACAAAAGCGCAAATCACTTTACAACAGTCAGATGAGTCAGATGAATCAAACGAAAAATCTGATTCTAAAGAGGCGAAGGCAGAGAAAAAGCTTGAAAAGTTAAATGCCAAGTTATCTAAGAAAAATGCAAAAATTGAGAAAAAAATTGCTGATAAACAAAGTGCCAAAAATTATACCAAACTGAAAAAGTATAGTAATGAATCAAACGAATCTAAACAGAAATCACAAGAGTCTGGGGAATCACAGGACAAAACAAAGGAATCGGATGATTCTAACTCTTCTGAATGAAAGCTTTTGTTGTAAACGTGTTATTGTAAATATTTTTAAACAACTTCAGAGCACTAAAATTATTTGTAAGAAAGTGCAAACAGTTACTGTACACATTGTTGACAAAATTGTACCACACTGTTATAAATGTTAATAGAAAGATGATTTTTTTCCCAAAAAGAATGACTTGATACAGTCTGTTCCCACATTTCAGTGCCAAATTATTAGTAGTAAGATTGTATTTAACATTTACTGCATGCAGTTCCACGTTCAGATATGCAGTGAACGTTGTCTACAGTTTAGTTGGATTATTGTAAACTTGAATGCTTGTTATCATATTGTGCACATTGCCACACAATGTAATTATTGTACTTCAAAAATAAATATTGTATTTCTTTTATTTAAAAAAACTGTTATATTGTAACTTCTAACTGTTGCTTTAAAAACTGAATGCAAACACAACCACAATACAACAAAAATTTCCAACATATTTATAGTGATGTATTACTTGTATAAAAATGTGTGTAGAATGGCATTGCTCAAAACACTTTATGAATAATAAATAAATTGCCAAAATAATTAAAATTTGGTAAAATTGTAAACCGAAACTATACTCCTGGAGTGTAGTACTCAAAAGTTTAGGAAATTTTAAGGTGTAGGCTTTGGCAGACTTAGAAAATGAACTTCAAAATCTCTGTACAGAAAAATTGTAAACGCTACCCATTAAACACCTTGTTGAATATGTACCATCAACAATAAAACCACCAAATCCACAAAATTACATATTTGTAGTTATAACAACATACTTACAGTATTATGACTAACAAGAGTAAAATAAGAATCCACTGTTTTAAAGAAAAAAAGTGGTTTGTTCAAGTAAAATTTTATTATTACATCTAGGAATCTTCCGTTGTTACATATTTTCTGAAGACGTGAGCTGGGAATTACTAACTGAATGCACTGGTGGCAGTCATCTTGTTTAGAACATGATACAGCAGCTTTTCTTGTTATTCAACTCAAACACACCATAAAGATAACAACATTTACACAACATACAATAGGCCCATCAGAATTGTGTGTAAGTGCAAGCCGACGAATTTCTGCAAAAATCTGAGTACTGTACAAAAAATGTGGGTTATTAATTTTTTACGTTTAAACACTTATGTACAAAGTACAATACATTTTTATGATGTGACACATTGTTTCTTTACATACTGAGTGAACTTAGATTATTTTTAAGCACTGTAATCCCTAACCTTTGGAGTTAAACACCAATTTATAAAACTTACCTCAATTTCAAATGTTACACTTCATCACTGCTGCAGCGGAATCAGTCTGCAGTATATAAGCCTCATTTAGCACAGTAAATAACTTCAATCCATGTTGCAATTTATACTTAGAAAACTAATTATATCTTTGTCTACTCACCACGCCAATAACATATCGCACCCCCAATGCAATACCAACATAACTCAAAATATGTCATTTTGAGATAAATGAAGCTCTCGAACATACATACTTTCTGATTTTTGGATGATTACAGTGTAATTTAAACACAACACAAACATGTTGATGTTACACTGTAAAGTAACTTCTGCTCTTTATCCTCATGCTGCATAAATAGTAGAAATGTTATTCTTGGCATTAATCATAACTGTTACTTGGCAAAAATGCTAAAAACCAAAATTTTTATTTAATTTTTGAAACGATTTTCTTAGTTATGTTAGAATTGTGTTAGGTAGAGAATACTATCCTCTATTTCACTACATACATATCTCAAAAATGTAAATTTTTTAGTTGTGTTGGTATTGTATTGGGGGTACGATATGACTGTCCACAAAAATGCTAAACAGTTATAAATGAAATTTGCTTTGTATTACTCTAAAAATTTAAAATTTATAATCTGAAAGTTGTTGGTTACTGCAAAACATTATTGTTAAACCACATTCCACAACAAATAATAATACTGTACTATTTTATGGTGAAAATATTTTCGCAACATTTGGTTTCAATGCGTTGTGTGCACATCAGCAGCTCTGCTACATCGTCTGTGATTGGATGATTTTACTCTCACTTGCCTTGGCAAATTACAGATGTACGGAGTCACAATAACCTTATTCCAATTGGCGCAGACAAATGAGAAACGTGTCTGAACAAAGACACACTGCCAGTAACCCCAAAGTAGAGCTACCGATGTGCACGTGAGACACTGAAACAAAGTGCGGAAAAAATCTTTTTGCGATAAAATCGTGGCCCTACCTATCTGTATTACAACTACTGTTGTTACTCATATCAACAATTTCCAAAGACTTATCCAATATCAAATAGCCCACAGCTAATATCCTATTCTTCGCCACATTATGTAACGTATTTTATATTTATGTTGGACAAAAATAACAATGAGGCGGTACACGTATATTTTGTTTTTAAAATCAGCTTAATTAAACAACGTTATCACAATTATTCTCTTATCTGTTTGCCATGCTACACAATTTACAGTTTTTATTTAGCCAAGAATGCACAGGCGCACAGTGGTTCATATCGCGATTCTAGCGGGACAAAAGTAAAAAATCGCAATATCTTGAAAACTGTTGTTTGAGGTAGAAATATTCTAAACTAACCAATACTTATTATTCAATCCATTATACATGTCTAGGACAGCGATATAAGAAAGCAGAAAGCCACGAAAATTACTCTTCTCTATATACGATTTGCCCGGAATTCTTTATGCACATTGGTCAAGTTTATGCATCTGTCACGAAGAAACATTTCATCGTAACTAAGAAAACTTTATATATATTAGAAAAGCAGTGTTTTAAGGTACATAATGTACCATTGTTTCATTAATTTCTTTAAAATTAGTAGTCATGAACGTTACTGAATTAATGATGAGTAAAATTGTTATAGAAATACATTATTTTTATTTCATTCAGCATTTCAAAAAAAGTTTCACGAGGTTTCAAGCTAATTTAATATGTGAATTAATCTCCATTTCATTGGGAATAAGAGGGTATATAACACTTTGTCGTCGGGCGTCGTCCGTTATAATAGCGTTTCATTTTCTAGGGCTATGTAGGCTGTTTTTATTAATACAATGCGCCTTTTGCTACATATATACCTGCATTTGATGACAGAATGGTAAAATCCTAATGTTCAGAAAAAATAAAATACTAAGCAAATGTGTATTCTGATTGAATCAGCGCTTCCTAATCTACACAGATGAAGTGCCCAGAGTAGAGAGATAAGAGAGCAGGAGGCCACCCAAGTTACTGCGCCCCGCATCCATTTAGTCGCTTGGGAGGCTTGGTATACAGTCGTCATATCTACGCCTCTTTCAAAAGTAAACCCTTCATCCAAATTTATCAAATTTTGTATGTATTTGGAAAGCAGCATTCGAAGGTATG